>PVIA01002480.1:0-207865 GCA_004024845.1 Tonatia bakeri | reverse complement strand
GCACTGATAATCAGGTCTTCTTTGAGTACAAGCAGTCCATGTGCTTATCATTCTAAAGTTGACCTTACATATTTTTATTGAAATAAAGGTATTAATACTACAATTGACACATGATGCTATTTGTACCTTCCACTCATTGTCATCCTCTTTGTCGGTTCTTCAACGTCTGAGAAGCTCTGTGTGTGCTGTCATGTCCTGGGCCAGGTGGGCCGCTGGACTAAGAGTCAAGATTCAGTTACCCAGAATGGGACATCGCGGGGAAGTAAACACACATTTGTCTGAACGAGGCTTATTTCTATCTGATGTGTCTGTGGGTGCATAATAAGAAAACTCATACTAGCAAAAGGAGTTGGGGGGAACCAAGGTAGGAAGCATCACATATTATAAGAATAAAGAGACCCTGAAGTCCAGTGTGCAATATAAGCAAAGTAGCAGTTATGAAGACTACTTCAAGACTAAGTCAGAGCTAAGTGAGGTAACAAGAGAGAGAGAGAGAGAGAGAGAGAGAAGTAACGGGCCCCAGAACTCTATTCTTGTCAAAATATGCATTTAGGCATGGACTATAAGTAGGATGACAACATAATTTATTGCCTAAATCAGGGCATGGGTGAGAGTGAAAGGGACACATTAAAAATTTCAGTAGGACAACAGGTGTCAGCTAGGACATACGATCACTGACACCATAGTCCTGCCCCTTGCAGCAACTCCGAATGTGTCAATCAGAAGAGAGTCAGTGAGTGCAGTGTATTTCATAAAGGAACGAAGCCTCTGAGTACTGTTTTCCTTCCCATCGAGGGGCATAGACATAAGGGCAAAGATCAGATAAAGACACAGGAAGAATATTTAAAGTATGTAGTATTCCCACCAACACGTTGTTCATAATGTATTTTGTTTCTGACAAGGGATGAATTGGGAGAAAAAAAATTTATTTAAAAATAAATTTTTACATTCCTAGAATTCATCTTAAAGAATAATAAATCTCAATTGTATAATTTTGAAGCCAGCTATGTAGCTCTGATAATCGGAACTTTCTGTCTGGTCCGACGAAGAAGTCACATTTCTGTGGTCAGGACACTGCAGAATGTTGCCACAAGGATCGCATGACTGTCTGCATCAGCTCAGACTCCCCAGGGGAGGAAACAAGCACTTCTCATGTCCTTTAATCTCACAAAAATGCTGAGTATGTTACAGGTTTATCATTTCACAAATATAGAAGTGGGTCTGTGCATTAGCTAACCCTGTTCTAAGGGCAGGGGTTCAGCAGAGAGGGCTTCACTTGCCCAAGGTTATCTTGTCAGACAGACTGGGATTCAAACTTACCAGGTTTGACTTTTCCCCCATTGTCCACGATAAAGGCATCAAACTAAACCTGCAAAGAATATTTCTTGAGTGCCTTCAATGTGCTAGACAGTGTTCTATGGGCCAGGGGTCAGGGATGAACCCACACCATTGCCCTGTGGATGCTCATATCCTCGTAGGGAAGGCAGGAAGAGAATTCCTGGCAGAGGGGACTACGCTTGCAAAGGCCGTGCAGAGGAGCTCCCACAACTGTATTCAAGGAACATCGAAGAGCAGTCTCACCCTAGAGAAGTGAGTTGGAGCAGCTCCGACAGAGAACCAAGGGACACAGTGTGAGGAGTCCTGTAGCTTCCCATGAGGACTTTGGCTTTCAAATACGATGGGAAATCAGAGAAACAAAGTGATCTTATTACAGCTATGGGAAGCCTGGAGGGTCGGGGGCAACACAGGAAGCAGAGAGACCGAAGCAGCAGCCACCACGGTCTTCTAGGCTAGAGATGGTGGTTTCAATGAGGGTAGCCCCCGCTGAGCAGTGAAAAGTTGGTAGGGTGAGAAAAAGGTCTGAAGGCCACGTGGTTTGCTGCTGGATTTGCTCCTGGTTTGCACGCTGGCCATGGGAGCCTAAAGGGCCCCTGTTAGTGGAATCACAAATCTCAGGTAGGGAAGGCAAGGCTGGGAAAGCAGGCAGGGCTTCATTGTTCTTCATATGGAAGGATTTGGGATGTTCACGGAAACTTTTGATTTTGAAGCATCCTCTCGGTGATTCTTGGGGAAGTTCTAAGCAAAGTAGAAAAATCATTCCACTTTCCTTTGGGAGAGATCACTCTGTGGCCCCGTTTGGAACAGAGTAGGGAAAGGTGAGTGAAGAAATGAATGGCAGCTGGGAAGTGCATTGCTGAGTTAGGTAAAGGAATAGGAAGGCTTGGATCCGACGTTGGCAGCGGCATAAAGAGAAGAGGATGGATGCACTTGAGAAATACTCAGGGGTGGGGGAGTTCATTAAAACACGGCGACTTATTAGATGTAAGAGGAGAAGGAAAATATTAAAAGGTCCCCCTTTTCTAATAGTCTGAAGTATGAGAAGTACAGAAATCCCAGCAAATCCCACATTTTTAAAGGTCAAGGATTTGTAAGTTTATAAACTGTTTTTAAAAATCTCCACAAAAATATAAACACAGTTTTAAAAGAGAGAGTGAAGATACTTTTTTACATTGGGTCTGAATTAACTTTCATACCATGAATTTGAATTGCAGTGATCTTTTTATTGACTCTGTGTACCGTAATTAAGCATAGCCATCATATAATGTGGCTCTTCAACAGACTGTCCATCCTGACGTGTTGTTCCCTCCCAAAGGGTCAGTCACCTCAGGAATTTGTTTATAGTCTTACAGTGAAGATGCTGTCCACTGTTGGCACCAGACTTTCTGTTCTCTGGTGGTGGGTGGGCAAGCCGTGAACTGTCCAAGAATGCCAGCCTCGTTATTTTGGCTTCCCCAATCTTCTTGTTGCCATAAGATAGGAACATCCATTTCAACCACCCACTTTGTTCAAATCATTGGTGGACTTAGCCACCAATAATTTTGGCTGTTTCTGGAAAGTAGATCAGTGCCCAAAGGATGGAAATTACCCCCCAGAGTGGGAGATACTGTGCTGCAGGTTCTGAAAGCCATGTGGAACCACTGTGCTGACCTTCCTCCGACACGCCGCGGCTCTCTCTGGGCTCCGTGCTTCTGGGCACACTGCTCCTTCCGCCTCCCGGCTCTTCCTCCCTTCCACCTATATTTGCACAACCTGTCTCTCAGAATCAGCTCAGCTCTCTCTTCCCCTGGAATTCACCCTTTGCCCCACAAGGACAGGTGTCTCTGCCACGTGCCCCTGGACCCCCGGTGTTCACCGCTGTCTCCTCCGTGGACTATATTGCTCCACTGTATTGCTCTCCACCACTTACTTGTCTGCGGGCTCTTGGAGCACTGGAACCTGCGTTTTTATATCCCCATCACTAAGCATAGGGCTCAGATGCAAAAGAAATGTTTTTTAATAATCAAGTAATAGCCAGCTCTAAGGATTGAAACAACTTTTTTTGGGAAAAAAGCAGCATCAAAACAATTGATCTATGTTCCACTGGTAACAACTTCAACAGGGTGAGACTCATTCAGAGGCACAACGAGGGCTGACACGTGGGTGTCTGGAATCAGCTGCATCATTTCATCGGTCACACAGGAGAACAGGAGTGCATTGGGAAGACCCACTTCCATTACTATATTTCAAACAACAACAATAATGATAGCAACTAGCTGGCCACCGCTTTGCATCAGGTCCTTTGGCAGAGACTGCTAGTTGCCTACTCATGCCCAAGTTCTTAATAACAGGTGTCCTTACTAATGGAACACCTACTTTATGGAGGTAATGATGTGTAAGTCTGTATTTCCCATGCCCCCTTCGGTCTGGGTGTTGCCATATGACCCAGTTCTAGCCACTGATTTGGAACAAAGAATTCGGGAAAGACTTCCTAATGGGCAGACAGACATTTGAGGAAAGTCTTTTCCCCGTTTCTGACACTTACAATGGAGCCATTTTCACCGTGAAATTACCCCGAAGGTGGAGTCTCTCCGCGATGCCAGAGTCGAAGGGAGCAGGCTCCTCGCTCCCTGTGACTTCCCGGGACCAGCCTATCAGCTGCGGTGGCTCTCTCCGGGCAGCTTTCACATGTGGGCATGACTCCTTGCGCAGCTAAGCTGCTCTTATTTTGGATGTTCTGTTACAGGCAACTAGACCTATTCTTAATGAATTTAGCTGATTTATAGAGAGTATTTTAACTAACCTTCACGATACCCCTGTGAGTTAGATATTTCTGTCCCCATTGTACAGATGAGGAAGTCAAGGTGGCAGAGCTGGTTTTGAACCCATGGATCCTCTGGCTCCAGATCCTGCTATTACATATGAGGACCATCCTCTGTTTTGAGTGAATCCATGGTTTTCCAAGAACTTGGGAGTTGTGGATTTTATACTTTTCTAAACATTTTTTTAGATCATTCTTTTTTCTACCTTCTTTTAAGCATTCTCATGTAATCATGATTTATGGCTGGACAAATAACCAGTAGGAGGATCTGGTCCCTAAAGATTTAGCCCCGAGAAGGGGGCCCATGGTGTGTGGGTCAAGCACAGGGGATGTTCACTGCTCTCCTGGTGTCTGTCTGGTAGGAGTTTTGCTTTCTTTGTCTTGTTTTGAGCCCGTGGTGCTCTGAGACCGAGGCAGGATTGCTGATTTAATTATTTAAGGAATAAGAAGACTGAAGCTCCTGGGGTAAGCTCTGTGCAGAACCATTTGGAAGCTCCTGACCCATTTTCTTTCTGTACTCAAAACTGGTCACTCTGTCCTGCCTGGGGAGTTTGGGGATCAATGCAATAAACAATACCCTGGAAGAATTTGGATCCCAGGGGAACCTCATGAATATCTCTCAATATATTTCTCTTGAATCAATTCTAGTTTTCAAACATATGTAAATTTTCATAGCAAGAATTCTAAAGAACCCTTAAAAAAACATTAAGGAGCAGATTACAGATATCTGTTCATCTGCTTCTTTGGGAATGTAAAAAGGCCATCACGAGAACATGCTTTATCTGGATTTTATCTGTCCCATCTTATGTATTTGTGAAAAGATAATTCAATTTCTAATAAATATCTCTTGGATTCCTTTACAAGATAGTAAGCTCAACTGCGTCTCTGCCTTTCATCTAATGAAACTCATTCTAACTCTTAAGAGGATCATGCCATTTTGCACATCAGTGAATAAGCCTCACAACCCCCATTTCAACCCACAGCAGACGCCCTTGAGGTTAGAGCTTGATGGTTAAATACAAAAGGTCCCACTGCCCCAAGATTCCACAGATGCCTGTTGAATTACCAGGATGCCCACAGACTGCAAATACTTAACAAAAGAGGTTTCTCCTCCCTGACACCCCCCACTCCTACCCTCACCACAATTAAAAGAGAAAAAAGAATCCCAAACTTCAAACAGTGCACCTGGCTGTAATCTTTTCTACTCGAACTAATTGATATTTGCCGTGGCATAAGGTTGGGGGCAGGGGAGGGAGTGGAGACTCCTTTGGCTAATAATGAAGTATCAAACCACAGAATGATTTCATACGGCTGGTTGTTCCATTCCAGGGCAGCGAACATCTTACATTAATTTTCAGTTGCAGGAAATATAGTTCTCATACAAAGAAATACATTCCTAACAAGGTACAGGAATTAATTTTCAAAATGCCCTTAATACAAAAGAAGGCAAAGAGTTTCAATTTGTTTCAGATTTTTAGAGTGACTTTCACAGATGTCTGAAAAGAATTCAACTTCTGGACTTTTTAAAGCCATTAGTGTTCTTAAAAGAGGAAAACCCCAGTGTTTCTAATGACCAAGGTTTTACTTATGCTTTTATGTTTATGATTATTTATTTAATGTCTGTCTCATCAATTAGATTGTACATGTTATAAGGACTGGGACTCTGTCTATTTTTGGTCCCCACCACATCCTCAGTGTTTAGCAGAGAGCCTGGCATATGGCAGGTGCTCAGTAAATCATCGTTGATGGAGTGAATGAATGAAATCCCAAGGTTATAGACAATTCTTCAAATGTTTGCAATAATATCCTGTCACCAAATGATTAAAAAGGAAGACATGGAAGAGGATTTTTTAAATTCTATAAATGTCATTGTTTATTCTTTATCTAAGTGGACACGTTTGTACACTGATGATAATGGTGATTAACAGTAATAGTATTATTATTATTGTTATTATTATTATTATTAGTAGTAGTAGTAGTAGTAGTGAAAATAGCAAAGGCAATGGTGGTGGCCTTGAATGAGTACGATGTACCAGGTGTTGGGTTTAGTCCTTTACATAAATCATATTTTATTTTCACAGCTTCTTTATGGGATAGTTATTATTACTAGCTCCACTTCACAGTTGAGAAAAGGGAGGCATAGATACATTAAACAATTTCCCCAGAGTCCTAATTTTCTCACAACTAGGAAGTGGCAGGACTGGAACTAACTTCAGCCCATCTGCAGTCCATTCTTTTTCCTTTCCTTTCCTTCCTTTCTCTTCCCTTCCCTTCCCTTCCCCTCTCCTTTTCTTTTCTTTCTTTTCCTTTTCTCTTTTTTCCTTTCTTTTCTTTTAAGAACAGCATAATGGTGGTAGACACCATGGTGGACACGGTAGTTTGACTCTATCAACATCCATTCCCAGGCATTTTTTTACCAACCTTCTGCTCTTAAGTGACTGGAAAGCTAAGTACTTAATTTCCCAGCATCCTTTGCACCAAGGCTGGCCATGTGACACAATTTGGGGCAAAGAGATAGCAATGGAAGTCAGCAGAAAGAGGCCGCAAGTGGGAGCTTGGGAAAGCTCTTGATTTCTTATACGAAGGGACAAGTGTGGCCAGCATCCCTCCATGCCTCATCTGCCTTCACCCATCATTAACCATGATGTTTGTTGGACGTGCAGCAACCGTATGGTAACCCTAAGGTGAAGAGGACTGTAGGGCCATCAGCCCCAGCTCTGTGAACCCACTGAACCACCCTCAAGTCACCACCTACCTAAGGACATCTTGTTATGACAGGAAAACAAGCCTTGGTTTCTTCTAGCCACAGTGACTCCAGCTCTCCGCTATTTGCAGGTGAAATCATTCCAGAACAATGCCCACCTGAACCTTCTAAAGTTATGGCTAAGGACCTAAGAAGCTACTTTGGGGAAACCGGAGGGAACTAACTTTTGGTCATGCAACAAAAGTAACCTCCCCACGTGTGTTGAGGTCAAATCTTGTGGTGTGGAGATAATGAAATCCCTGGGCAGATAGCGTGCCCTAGACTGTGAGGTTAGGTATAAATATCTGTATTTGCCACTGTCTCTCCCAAATAGTCACAGACCATGAATGTTGCTAACAGAGAGAGTGTAAGCAGTGTTTTCCAAACTGTGCTCAGATTAACAGAAAAAACTCAGAGACATGGAGGAAACCTGACAGTCCACAGATGGATTTTCCCACATTTGGAAGGACCCAGCATCACTGTCAAAAAAAATCCATTGAGATTCTGTGGCCTGACAGAGAAATCGTAGGGACTGCCACCAGTCACTTAAGGTAAGAAGGTGTATATATTTCTTCCTGGGTAGTCATTCTTTTTGCTGTTTTACTCTACCTTTCAGAATGATCCAGAAGAGTTTCTTAAAACCTGTCTAAATGGTAAGCTTACACTAAGGAGTTTCTCATGCCCCACATTTGTACCCTTGATGGTGGCTCTCTCCTGGTACCTGCTGGCCCTTCCATCAGTTTGGAATAGCCTTCTCCATGTGGATAGGAAATTCTTAGCCTTTGATACAGAGATTGTGTTTATTCATCAAACCTATGACATGAATTAACCTGGCAACTTGTTTCTCCAAATCATTCAATTTGGCTTCATTCACTCACTCACTCACTCATTCATTCATTCAGCACGATGGCGTTCACTTCAGGGCTTTTGCTTAAAGTACTGTCTTGCTGGCAGTTCGAAGCGGCTTGATAGTTTCCAAGGAAAAAATAATGACCTGAACTTGTTCAAATTTTTTCACAAATTTGAAATGCAAAAATAATTGTGATTTTCATAGAGATTCCATTGTATTTATTTTTAAAGGTTGTTTTTCTAATGTTCACTTAACTTGATGAGTGTTTTCACCTCATTCGCACTTTACCATTTACATTTGCTGAATTCTCATTTTTGCATCATTTAAAAAAATTTTTATTGTCGTTCAACTACAGGTGTCCCCATTTTCCCCCATTAGTCTCCCCTGCCCTGCCCATCCCCTCTCTCCCACATTCAGTCCTCCCCCTGTTGTCCTTGTCCAGAGGTCCTTTATACATGTTCCTTGACTTGACCCTTCCCCCTCTTTCCCCTGTTATTCCCCACCTGCCCCCTGCTCTTGTTACTGTCAGTTTGTTCTTTATTTCCATGTCTCTGGTTCTGTTTTGTTTGCTTATTTGTTTTGTTGATTAGGTTCCACTTATAGGTGAGATCATATGGTATTTGTCTTTCACCACCTGGCTTATTTCACTTAACACAATGCTCTCCAGTTCCATCCGTGCTGTTGCAAAGGGTAGGGATTCCTTCTTTGTTTCTGCTGCATAGTATTCCATTGTGTAAATGTACCACAATTTTTTGACCACTCATTTATAGGGAACCATTCTGTGTGGCATGGGAAATGTAGCCCAGCTCCCACTTGGAAAAGCCAGTGGGGAGTGAGGTCCGGCACACAGGACCCACGCCCATGGATAGGTTCTCCCATGGGGAATCAGGCCTGCATTGTACCTAGGCTTGCTTTTGCTAAAACTCCTTCATTCTGAATTGAGACAGCAAATTTTTACTGCATATCTTTAAAGTAGCTTCCTAAAATCTATGCTAAACCTCCCAAGTATGGAGTGTAATAGTTTCAGTTCAACCACTTTTCCCTTTGCATTTGCAGATACCCTTCTTCTCTGATGTAATTAGTAACATCTTCTCATTTGTTTTTTGAAAAGGTAACCACCTAAAGCAAACCTGTGCACAGTAAATGAGGACCATCCACGATGTAATGTGCCCTGAAGAGCAATGAAAGCCTGTCCAGGCAAGGGTCGAGGCCCTCTCTCACTCAGAGAGTGGCCATGCCACCCCTTTTTCTCCACAGGACCCCTGCAGTCCGTGTGAATTTGTCTCTCGCAGCCACAACGCACGGACTTCACGGGCCGGAGTCCGCATCACTCACTCACTCATTTTCCATCATTATTATGTGACTTTATGTCTAGAATTCTCATAAATAGACCATTGGCTCAAAAGTGATTTGCTGAGCATAATGTTGGTGTTGAAAATAAGGGTGTAGTTACTGCAGCTCAAAATAATGTTATAAACAAAGAATAAGAGTGAAGTGTAAGTGGGGATATTATGTGTTTGGAAGTGGCTGTGTGTGCTAATGTGATATCTTTGACTGCCTCTCCGCCAAATGCACTCATATGCAGAAGAAGAATCAAAATGAGTATCTGAGAGCACATTTCACTATAAGCAAATTATACCTAAACACTCTTGACTTTTGAAATGAATGAATGAATAAATATCTGAAAGATATTAATCGGTAATACCAGTGAATTATCTATTTTGAAATTTTGTAGAGTAAAAACATAAATCCAAAAACATTTTTCTTTACTTTTTAAACAAATTCTAGATAACTTTTAAGCACTTGAGTTTCTCCAGAACAAGGATAACATAATGTTTTCCAATACAAAATTGGTGTATTAGTTAAAGCAGTGAAGAGACCAACACTCTTGCAGAATCATTCCAATTCATATTTCTTGAAGAAAAACAACTTAGCCACCCTGTGGCCAAGACCATTATTAAGAGTGGCCTCAAGTTAATAAAAAATAGTATGTCCTGGAAGAAAGCAGGATGAGGCTTTGGCAAGGTTCCCTCACCCAGTGACACTGTAGCGTTTCTTATTCATGGCGGAGAAGTTTGCTGTTACTTTGTCGTTGGATGATTCCATTGCTCTGCAGAGTGAGTACGAACAGTTCTTAGCCTTTACACAGGACAGTGTGAGGGAAAAGTGCAAGACGACATCTTGTCCTGTTTGACAGCTTATGTCCCTGCCATGGGAGAAGACGTTTGCCATGCAGTTGACAGTTATTTTGGGAATTCGTGTGCAGACTGCAAAGAGCCTGTGCCCAGCCCACACACTGCTTGATTCAAAGAGAACTGCAGAAACGGCTCCGCGAAGCACTTCTGGCCTCGGTCTGGGGAAGACAATGGCACTATCACCCGCCCTCCCCTACGCCGCCCTGAGTTGGCAAAAAGGGGGCCCTGCCACTGTGCCACCTGCCCTTCAGTCAGGGTTGAAAAACCATGGTGAACATTCCAAGTCCAAGCAAACCGCACCTAATAAGAGTAATGAGTCTGATGAGCCTGTTCGTGTTCCTTGTTATCAGCCGTGTAGTGAGTAGAGCATTCTGCTTTTTGGCAACTAGAATATGCTGGCTCTTGAGGGAGAGTGTGCTCTTAGAATCTTTTCTCAAGTGAAGGGTGGGAAAAATAAAACCTTTCTCCGTGACACTGAAATACTTTTAAAATACCATTTTAAGTGACTTGTTCAAGTGGACTATCTCAATGACATATACTCCATATTGGTTCCAAAATACCATGACTTCTAATGTCAAGGATTAGCTATTAGGATTACTTAAGAAAACCAAACTGGTACAAATACTTCCCTTGCTGGGAATTTGATTCATTCCAAGTACTTTATGATTTTCTTCACATGTTGAAGATAGTCATTGGTGATATATTATCCCTCATGTTTTAAAACCACATCCAAATGCTCCAACATACCATGAAGAAACGCTTTTGAAAGCAGAAGGCAACAAATGTATGCTTTGGGAATTCACTGGCTAATAACTATTTCCCAAGTTGAAAAAGTCAATTTACAGCATTGGATAAAATGCCCTTTTTTTTCAAATCTTTTTTTCTTATTAAATGTATTAGGGTGATCTTAGTTAATAAAATTATACAGGTTTCAAGTGTATAATTGTGGGATTCATCATTTGTTTATTGCCTTGTGTGTTTACCCCTCAAGGTCAGATCTCCTTCTGTCACCATACATTTGGCCCCCTTTTCCCCTCACCAGCTCCCCTTTCCCTCTGGTAGCCATCCTACTGTTGCCTGTGCCTATGAGTTGTTGTTTGTTTTCCTTATCATTAAATATCCAAAACTAGGAAATGCTCGCTGCCAGCCCCAACCACCTCCCTCTATGCTCGAAACCAAACATACAAACTACTATATGAATGATCACACGCACATGTTCCCTTCCTTCTCATTCTTTTTACTAACAAAAGGATGTCATTTTATCATCCGTTTTACTCTGCAACTTGCCTTTTATTACTCAAAAGCTAGGTCATGGGTATCTCTCCAAATGAATAGATACAGTAAGTCCATTTATTTAGAATGTTCTAACTTTGTAAGTAAACGAGAAGAAGAAACCAACTGTGTGTGAAACTTATCTTGGATGAAGGACAATTGCCAATGAATCCCTCATTATTATGACCGAACCTTATTATTAATTTTGAAATTTTAGGTAATAGCTGATCATTTAAAAATGGAGGCATTTATTTTTGTTATTGAGGTATAACTGACATACAATAAAATGAAAATATTTAAACTGTCAAGTTTGATAAATTTTGACATATGACTATATTTGTGAAACTACCAGCACAATCAAGATAATGAATGTATTTGTCACCCCCAAAAGTTCTCTCATGCACCTGGGCAATCTCTCCCGGCAACCCCACCTGGCCCTAGGCTGCAGATAAGTGCCAATCTGGCTTCAGGTGTCTCATTCTGAGACCACCAACCACATAAGTTATACTTCTCTCCTAGTGATGGCAGGGGCACAAGAAGCCAAGGCAAGTCATGCAGGCTCACTTAAAACTTGTCCTTGAGCCCTGGCTGGCATAGCTTAGTAGACTGAGCGCAGGCCTGTGAACCAAAGTGTCCCCAGTTTGATTCCCAGTCAGGGCACATGCCTGGGTTCCTGACCAGGTCCCCAGTAGGGGGCATGTGAGAGGCAACCTCACATTGATGTTTCTCTCCCTCTCTTTCTCCTTCTTATCCCCCTCTCTAAAAATAAATAAATAAAATCTTAAAACAAACAAACAAACAAAAAACTTGTACTTGTTTCATGACCACTAATATTCCATTGGCCAAAGCAAGTCATGTGACAATGCCTAACATCAAACTTGTGTCTCCTCACTCTAGGGGCATGTCCTGCATAATTACATGGCAAAGGACTGGGATGTATTATTCTTTAACTGATAGGTGGTAAAGGGTTGTGTAGAATAACTCTGTTACAATAAATAGGCAGCAGAAAAATATGGAAACGGTGTTCTAAAGCTGGGAATTCACTTTTGGTAGTTGAAGCCATGTTTGACCTCATACAGAAGGGAGGGTACTAACGAGACTGAAGCTGGAACCTTCAGTTAGGGAGTAAGAGCAGGAGAAGGAGAAGGAAGAGAGTATCCGGAGGCTGGAGGAAGACCCAAAGCGCAAAAAGAAGCTTTGTCAGGAGTCATCTTTCAAACACCTGAAGGTCCTGCAAATATTTTAATGGTTTTAACCATAGGCATTTTATGACTTATTCCCCCTATGCTCAGCCCTCTGTTTTTCTTCTTAGCCAGATGAGGAAACTGAACTATTTTGCTGAAGTCCCTGATCCCATTTTTTAAACCACTGGATCCCTATTATAACCAAAATAAGTATTATAAAAGAGTAGAATAGGGATACTTTTTCTTTTAAGTCTTTAGAACACACAAAACAAGAGATTATTTACTATTCCACCAGACCTTCATATATATACAAAGGTGTATGTCTAAATTTAATATGTTTACTATGAAGGATCTTAAGTATCATATAAATATACTGTATGGTCAGTCTTCTGGAATAATGCATGCTCGTTCATTTGCTGTGACTCATCACTTCATGAGCACTGGGAGGACCCTGACCACAGCTGTGCAGAAACTTCCATAATAAAACCATAATGGGCACTGCACAAATTGCCTTTTTTAGATTTTGGGTTTTGCAGCAATTGGGAACGTTGGATGGATTTCCTTGAGGCTTGGCTGGAGGCACTTCCAGTTGTTTTCTGCCCAGTCCTGGATCTGGGATGTGGCTTGAGGTGGAAAATATGCCCTAAACTCAGTGCTAGGTGTGGTGGTGGTATTTGTGTCATTGTTGTGTATGTAGTAGTGTCTGTGGAAAATTAAGTCGAAAGGCAGTTATTTGGGGAAGACTCTAGTTTTTCTTCACAGGTGTGTATTAAGAAGAGAAAGTGATAGGTCATTTAAAATTTTCTGACCTAGCATGTTGGTTGCCAACTCATGGCCTAAAATTTCCTGTTTAACCCACTGTATAGTTTCTGTCTCCTCATTGGATGAAAGCTCCTGCCTATGGTGTCTAAGGATCTTCACAAACCATCCCCAGCTTCTCTCCTCATGCTTCCTCTCCTCGGAGTTGCCTCTTCAGCCCTGTCTCCTCTCTCCTCTCTGGCCCGAATTACATTTTCCCTTTCCTGAGTTTTTCTTCCTACCTCTTTGCCATTAAATCCCATCCATGCTTCCATGCCAGGAAGGAATCATTTCTTCTGGAAAGTCTTTCCTGAACCAGCCAACACTGTGTGGGCGCCTTTCCAAGTTCTGCCACCACCAACCCTTGAACTGATCACTCTGTATCGTAGTTGTCGGTTTACTTGTCTTCCTCCCCATGAAATAGGCTTCTGGAAGGTGGAGAGCTTATGTCTTTCCCCATTACAGCTTCAGCTCTCAGCCGGGCCCAGGCACATGCACCCAAGCAGTACTTTATACATGTTTATTGAATGAATGCATGAATGACAAGGTGTGTATCTTTAGGGAGATCCTAATCTACCACAAGCTTAGTCCGTAAAACACGAGATGAATTTAACATTTTAATTCTGAAGTTTAGAGATCAGAGGAAACTTGGTGGAGAAGGCAGTATTTAAGCTGGCCTTGGAGGAATTTCATGAGACAAAAATGAGGAACTAAGGGTGGAGGGAACAGGCCAAATAAATACATAGGTGAGTAAAAATAGGTTTCTAGTTCATATGGAAAGTAAATAATAATTAATCAATAAATAATAATACAAGGATAAACTCTGCTTTGTGTACTCACAACTATAAACCTACTTTCCACCCCTGGAGACAGAGGAGACTTCACTGATGTTCTGAGCAAGAAAAAAAGATCTCCATTCTGTGGGAAGGTCAGGTGCACCATGGTTACCCAACTGCGGTGAAGAAGTGTGAACAAGAAACTTGGGGCCAGACCCTGAAAGCCTCACCAACATGCAGGTTATGAACACATGGTGCAGCAGTGCCGACGCCACCTGAGAACAGGAAGGAAAAGCGGATTTGCTGCCTCCACCCCAGACGTCCTGATTCGGAGTCTGCAGGTGCGGCCCAGCAACTCCGGCATATGCTGGCGTCAGAGCACTACTCTGAGATGCTAGGACTTCTCCTCTGCACCCAAGCCGCTGTTGCTGTATTTGTGTGGACTATAGGACATCTTCCCCAAACCTCCAGAGGGATGCTGTGCTTTGAGATTAATTTGCCCAGATGAATAGAATGTGGTGTATTCTGCTGGCTGCTGGATCATATGGCAGACATCTTCAGAGAAGTCTGACCTCAAAAATCAGCCCAGTCCATAATTTCTGCATTAGCACATTACATCCTCTTTCCAGCCCCCAAGTTTATCAATGGACAATTCTTACCCTCCTTATAGAAGCTGTCTGTGGGATTCCCCTGCCTGGGTGTTTCTAAGAGAAGTCAGACTCTCAGGATTAGGTTAAGTTTGTCTGTTCGGGGGTGAAGTCATGGACCGCTGCTCTTCCTTAATCTGTTCCCTTAGTAGTTGGTAATTCCTATGCTGATGCCCACACTGTCACTTAGAGAAATCAAGGTCATGCACACTGAGGTCAACTCTCCCACCAACCCATTCCCGTGGACACCTAATACCCAGAATTAGCAAGAAGATGGTGTATTCGATCTATTTTTTGGAGACACCCACTTTCCTTAAAGATGCTCCTGATTTATTTTTGCTGTGGACATTTGATTTCTTAAATAGCCCAAATTCATTCCCCTCTCTCATGCTTTTATCTCCTTTCTTCCACTCTCTTCCATCACAGAAGTCTCTTAACTACCCAAACGAGGTATGTCCTCCAGTAACAAGGGCTCCTAAAACGCAACACTGTGCATTTGAAATGCTCATTCTTGTGATTATTCAACAAGTCTTTCCCTCTTTCCCACTGGATTGTGAATTGCATGAGGTTGGGCACCATTTCCGATTTGTTCGCCGCTGCCCCCTCAGGTTTCAGAATAGAGCCTGGATCACGGTAAATGCTCCATAATTATTTTTAAAATTCTGTGGCTGAAGGTGTGGTGCAGTTTCATAATTCAGGTCACAAGCATTTACCTCCTAGTAGCCCCAGGGCTTAGAGTCATGTCAACACTAAGCACTAAATAAGTGACCGTTTCTCCTTCTGCACATACTATTTCTCTCTACCTGGACTGCCCTCCTTCTGCTTCCGTACCTAATAAAATCTTAGTCCTTTAAGACTTCAAGGTACAGTCACCCTGTAAGGTTGGACATTTCACAACCCAGGGGTTGCCACTGACATAGACTGGGATGTGACTGGTGGCCCCTGGAGCTGGGTGGCAAAAAGGCCCCTCCCAGCTCCAATGCCTCTTTCACTAGGAAGCGTTTCCGGATATCAGGTGCAGCTTCCAGGAGGGCAGTGAGTTTTGTCTCATCCAGCACCTGGAGCAGAACCCGGCTTGTAGCAAACCATGAATAAACATTTGTTCAACACACAAATGACCGCGTGAGTCATGGCAAGCCATTGTCATCTAGGTTTCACACCTTGTCCTTTCTCCTTTGCAAACTCTTTTATGTGGAATGGTGTTCATGAGTTCACTCACGATTATGAACCAGCTCCCAGTAATTCTGCACTTTGTTCTTTTTTATACCAAAATGTGAGGGTTTCAAAGAGCCTGTAATTATAAGATTGAAGGCCTTATGCCACATCTATATGCAGGTGGGTCAACTCTTCATAGAAACTTCTAGAAACTGTACACACCCATGTTTTAACGAGGCCTGGAAGTTTTACCTCAGGGTGTGGTACGTGCAGTTTAGGCCACAAACCGTGGTTTCTGAGAACTACTGTTTTGAGAGTGAAGGCTCTGGAAACTTGGATGGGAAACATGAATAAGCTCTACCAGAGGACAGTCATAGTCAGATGCTTCCAGGGCAGCCCCAAACATTAAGTAGTAGTCTAGATTTTCTGCTGCATGTGTGTACATAAAGACAGATACATAAGTGTTTTGGTATAAAACTTTCCACAGAGCTCATTAGCATTGCCCAGGAAGCTCTCTCTCGATCCCACGGTGTCTGTGCATTTAGACAGGCACCGGGGTTGGGCGTCCTTCCAGACACAGAGGAGAAGCCCCAGCTGGAAAAGCCGGAGGGGGGTGTCTTTGCAGATGCTCCCAGACAACCAGGGCAACCCCTGATTCACAGGCAGAGGTGTTACTGTCTCCTATCAACGGCGTCTCTGCTGTCAGTCAGTGTCGGCTGAGTCTAATGAAGACCTAATTGGCAACAGAGATCAGAACAGATGTCTCACCTAATAAAAAGCCTTTGTGTCTGTGGGCTGATCCCTTTTGGGCGTGGCTGGGCTTCGGTACTATGTGGTACTATGTGCGATCCCTTTTGGCGATTGTCATTCATCAAACACACACACTGACTATTGCTAGAGCGGTGGACCAAGTCTATTGGATAAACCTGGGCTAACTGAGCATGCTCAGATTGGCTTTCCCTGAAGCCTGACCTAGGCCTTGTCTCCTGCCACTGCATTTAATCCACATAGAGGTCAGACCCCTTTCCCATTCATTTACCCTCTGAGTCCTAGGTGGATTTACAATGGATGCTCCATTCCCCAGATGTAGGGAAGTGAAGAGATGTTAGGAGTTCTTATCTCTCTCTTTAACAGAGAATGGCTGTGTGTGGTATAAAGTGCACTGGCCGGGGGTTCCATCCTGGGGTAGAAATGAGACCATGGACTTCCTGTGCAGAGAGGGAAAAAAGAAAGTGCTTTGGCACACAGGTATCCCCTTTATTCCCTCTTCCTCCGTGCACACCTGGCCAGGCAAGGTCAAGGTGATGGTTATCAGCTTGCAAAGGCATTTTACCTTCTAAATTTCTGGCTGAATTAAGCATATTGACAAATGGAATATACCATTGTTAAGCGAATAGCCTCTTTATGGAGGCCTGAACAGCAAGCCAACAGAATTAAGGAGCATTATATGAAGGTGCAATGCCCAGGAGACAGTAATCAGAGAACATAGAATATTTCCTTGAGAACTAGCACTCCGAAAGGTTTGTATTCTGTAATCCTAATTCCAACATTTATAAGTAGTCATTGAAAAAACAAAAAATAAATTCCATGGTTAAATAAATTTGGACCTCACTAAGTCAGACAAATTTAGCCAAGTTGTTTTTTTACAGGACTTACCAGAACCTTCAATGTAGAAGATAATTAATGGAAGTGTATTATCTTGACTCAGTCTTTCTTATAAAACAGTTGCATTAGGTATAATGCAGGCCAGTCTTCATTTAGAAACTGACATGCAGATCTTCTTTCTAATTTTTGGTACGTGATGTTTCACAAATTTCTAACATAAGAAGAACTGAATTTTTCAGGCTCCCCATTACTTCTACCAGTTATAAACATGGTTTTCTGAATCGAGTCATTGCTTTCTGAACAGCGAATGGACAGCTAGACGGATGGGCTGGGGTGGGATGAGGCGAAATGGAAAAGCAGCAGGACTGTCCTCAAGAGTCTCGTTGCTTCTCTTTTAGCTCTGCTTTTGTTATTGTGGGATTCTGGGCCATTTCCTGCTATTATTACACTCACTGTTGTCAGGGGAAGCCAATTTATTTTAATATTAGTCTGAGCAAAACATAATTAGGAAAAGAATCTGCTACCAAAAAGGAAACATGTATGCGCTACAAAGCCCAGTGCTCAGATTAACAAAATATATATGGAGAGTGCCTTCCAAACAGACGCCCAGCAGCCTGCCAGGCCACTGGAGAAGCCAGGCATTCCAAGGAAAAACAGCCTGAGGACCAGATGGTTGCCCAAACCTCTCACTATTCCTATTTTTTTATTTTGGAAGAGGAAAGACGAGCAGTGCCAGAGAAGGGGAAAGAAAAGAGGGTTAGGAAGGGAACAGCTTGGAGCACTAAAAATATCCCAGACCTCAGGCTGATGGACAAACTGCTGGCCTTCTCTCCTTAGATCCTGCGGCTTGTCCGGAGTTACTGCTGACGGTTTTCTCCCGTGAGCTGAGAGCTTCTGAGAACGTGAAAGTGCATCCTATCCCTTCCTGTGCTAAGGTTTCTTTTCTCCTTGCTCTCTCTCCTTCTCCTCCTCTGTTACTAACAAAGGTATTTCATCTTCATCATGCGTGACGCACACTACTCTTGGGAGCATTGCTCTGTCCTGGATGTAGACAGGAGGTATGGAGTCCAACTCTGTGCCAGGCCCTGTTAAGCCTTTTCACACAATTTATTTTAGTGAACGCTCACAAAAATAGTCTGAGGTGGGTATTGTTATCATTCCCATAATATAGACAAGGACATCAAGGACTGGAAATGCTAAGGAACTTGCTTCAGGTTACAAGCCAGATGGTGTTGGAGGCAGGATTTAAACATAGGGAGGTCTGCTGACTCTAAAAGCCATCGCTTTTAACCACAGTCCTGATGTTCTTCGTGAAGTTCTTCAGGCCTCCGTGTTCTCATTCATGAACTGGAGATTATCCCCAATTTTTCCCTTGTCCCCCTTACAGTTTATTCTCCACAAAATGGACAGAAAGATTGTACCAAATATGACTAGGTTGTGCTGCCAGAAACAGAGACATAAAATAAATGTCTGGAGACAGCCTGTATGCATAGTTATGGATCCTCTCCACAAAGTCCTTGGGGACTTAAGCTTCTTTCAACTCGCCACTATCCCATCAGAGGGGTGCCCCTTGCCTTCATGGCCCAAAGTAGCAGCTAGAGCCCCAGTCATCACATCTGCATTCCACACAGTGGCAAAGGATAGAGTAAAGAAGAAAAGGGTCAAAAGGTAAGCATGCTTTTTTGAATCACTACGTCACGCTCTGCTTCTCACCAACTGGTTATACTTAGGCACATGGCTATATCTACCTGCAAGTGATGCTGGGAAATATAGTCTTTATTCTGGGACATCATGTGCCCAGCTAAAAAGCTGGGGTTTGCATTATTATACAAGGAAGCAAGAATGGACAGTATGGATGGCACACAATTTCTGCCAGATAACCCTGTCAAAATGTAAGTCAGCTCACATTACTCTACTTAAAATTGTAGAAGGACTTCCCACCCACCCAGGCTGGACGCCCAAGCCTCTGCGGTGCCCAGCAGGACCTTACACGTCTTGTCTCTCGTCTCTCTGACCTCATTTCCTTCCTCTCTCTGCCTTGCTTACTCTGCTGCAGCCACGCTGGCCTCCTTGCTGGCTTTCTAACAAGCCAAGCACATCCCTGCCTCTGAGCCCTCGGAGATCTCCTCCCTGAGGCATCTGCTCTTCTCAGCGTCAGTTCCTCAGGTGTCTGCTCAGGTATCACTCCATCAGAGAGCACCTGACAGGCAACAGTGCACACCTCCCCATGACCCTCTAGTCCCCTTACCTCGCTTAATTTTTATTTCCTGCTTTTGTCCCTCACTTACCCCATCTGATATGGTCTATACTTGTCCACATTTGCTTATTGCCTTCCTTTTTCTCCTATTAAAGCAGGGACTTCATCTGTTTTATTCAATGCTTTCTATCTCCAGGACCGAGAATAGTGCCCGGCACACTGCGGGCATCCAATAAATATGAGCTGAAAAGGTGAGTGACTGATCGACTAAATCCCACTTTATCTACCTTCTAAAATTTAGGAAAGGATGCACTGGAGTACCCAACCTAAAAGGGCTTTGAAAATAGCAAGAGTCAAGTATACATTCGTCTTCTGCTGTTCTTTGATGTCTGCCCATTTGCGAAAGCACTTCGTGGACTGTGAAGAAAGAAGGACGCAAGTGCTGTTGGCCATTATTATTCTGAAGGAAGGCACAGCGGGATAGAATTTCCAGTCATTTCTTCCCAAAGCACCAGAACTATTTAGTCTAAATCCAGTTCTTCCCTGCCTTTACTTGTGAATGAACATGGCTTTGTTGCACATAGCTCCCTAATATATCACTTTGATGGTTTATTTCACCTTAAGTAGCATGGAATTGAAGTCTGAGACTGTATCAGGCAGATTTCAGGTCTCCTTTTCTTCCCTTTGTACCGCTGCCGTGGGGGGGAGTCGTCAAGCTGTGCTTGGCTGAGTTAAATGAGGAGACCAGATGGTCAGAAAGAAAGGAATTTGGGTCCAGGTTTAGGAGGAAAAAAAGCTTAGAGCGAAACTCCTGCATAGTTTTTGACCAAGAGATCAGAACACTCAGCACTGGGGGTGATTATTGAATGATGGGGTTCCCCAGCAAATGTTTGCAAGATAGGAGTTCCTTTTCATGTTAATCTTCTGGAACTTTCTGCCAAGACTTCAGAATCATCTCACGGCCCCAGGGGGTGGGGGGCCAGGGGTGGTTATATGTTACTTTTTGTTTCTGGAGACAGAGTAATCGATTTATGTTAAACACACAAAAAAGAAAAAAGAAAAACAAAACTAACCAGAAGGTAAAGGGGCCACTTTGAGCTTTTGCTTTTGGAAGGCAATTTCAGGAAGAAAAGCAAACAAAACTGAATCTGGGGAAGAAAGGATGACAGGGACCACTGGAGTGATATGAAAGGCAATTTTAAAGATTTCCCATCCTTCAGATAGAAAGGGCAGCCGGGGCAGAAACCCAGAAACCACTCCCAGTTGAACTGAGAAGGGGCATCCTGGGCTTTCTGGCACCGAAGTGGGTCAGGGGGCAAGAGAGAGACAGTCAGGCAGTAGAAGGTGGCAGGGATCCAGGCAGGAAACAGGCTGGGTGTGAACAAGTGTCTTTGTGGTAGGGACAGATGGAAAGAGAGCCATTAGGGAAATACTGCTGAGAAAGGAAGAGCCTGACTCCTTACCGTCCTCTGATAAAGTATTTCATCGCTGCTGGCGTTCAGCGGGCCGTTTTTCATGTGCTTGTTGCTGTGCTCACAATAAAACATCAGGGCCTCTGCCCGGTGGCCCCAGAGCTTAAATGTTCCCCAAAAGGCATAAACACAAGACACTGTCCTGAGAGAACCAAATGCCCACATCGCCGGGGCTGGCTGAACGTCTCTGCTTTTCATTCTGTTTGTTGCAGGCATGCCAGGGCAGATTAATAGCCACATGGCACATCCATAGCTATTATAAGCCACTTTCCTATCGACTCTGTCACTGAAGCGTGACAGCTGTCCTGTGGCAAGAAATACAGCATGAATCACGGCCACCTTTGCAAAGAGGAGAGGATGGAGACTCAATGAGCTTCAACGGCTTGCAAACTATAAAATCGGGGCTGGAACCTGCTTCTCCGTCTCCTAACGTGTTGCCTTCTCACCACATTATTTATGGGAGTAGTTCCCTCCGATGGAGCATGCACTCTGCGTGTCGCTGTGGGAAGAAGCAGAACGAACCAGATGTGACCCTCCCCTCAGCTCTCTTCTGGTTTCAAACAGGAGACAGGACGAAGGCAGATGAATGAATCTATGTGCAAATGTCCCCATCGCGTGCACTTAACTAGATGTTCAGACACATTCATACATCCTCTGGGCATTGTTGGAAGCTTCCAGAAGGACATCTCTGGGGATTTGAAGAGACTCCGAAAACTGCCTCATTGGCTTGCCTGTGAGGCTGTTCCAGATATGAGGAGATATGTGATTAAGAGCCCGGGTTGGGGCCAAGAGATGCATTTGACTGGAGGGGAGGGATTGGGGTTGAGAACTGAGCACTTCCTGGGCAGCAAAGAAATTCCACTGTCTCAGAAAATGCATCTGGGTGATTTCTCTGCCTAGATAATGAAACTTTTCAGGCTCCTTGTTACTGGTGTCTAGATATAGAGACAAGTCTGGAAAATTTTGTCCCAATTGACACTTGGCTTCTATTCCATAACTGTCTTTGTGTGGCATACATCAGACATCAATGGCTGGGGATCTTGGAAACACAAATAGCACTGGGGGGTCTGGTTAAACCCCCAAAATCAGGGACAATGAGTAGGGAAAGGGGAGATAGAAGCATAACACTGAAAGGAGCATGTCTTCAGGCCACCCCAGCTCTTACCTGTACAAAGTGACAGTGGCCAGATACCATGAGTCCCATTTTCTCATAACACAGTGACCCCACTAGCTAGTAAGAACATCCAGATTTCTCTTTGAAACCCTTCCTTGCTGAGTGTGCAGTCTCAAGGGTCTGACAGCCTCATGCCTCTGGCCAGGGCAGCCTGTGATCGCTTTGCCCTGGGTCTGAGCCGTGTGACTCACTAGCACCAGCTGCAGTCCAGTCTAGCAAACAGTGGGTGGCTCTCGGAAGAGCTGACCCCTTCGAGTCTGCTGCCTAGACCCCACACCCCACTTCTCTAGCTTTACCTGCTGTTCTCAGAACTGCTTCCCATTCTTCCTCCAGATTCTTCTTTTGCTTTGCACAATGTTTGCTTTTGTCGCCTGTAATCAAAGAACCCCAAGGGGCAATTTCACCGCAAGCGAGATCATAAGCATACTTTCAGGCACTTGGGACGTGTTTGCTCCTCTCTGTGCTCCAACCCACCTGCCTCAGAAGCCCCCTTAGGGGATGAGAGCCCTTCCATAACCCAGGGCTCTCAAAAGTGGAATGTGTAACACCAGGGGATTGAAGCAATTAGTTGGATACAGGATGATGCAGGCTTCTATTTCAGAAAAATTACTCATAATTAATTGCCCCTTGACCTCTAGGTCTGTCTGTAAGTATGACACTAATTACAAGGCTGATTTAAGTCTCAGAGGTAAATTTATATGCCATGTGCCCGAGACTATTTCCAGCTCTACAAAGAACTTCTATTTCTATTTCCTTATATTAAAAGCCAGAGCAGTACAGTGTATTCCCAACATCACTATTACAACATTTATATCCCGAACACTTAAAATAAATGATTGATACAGTCATGGAATGCCTGGAAACCTACAAAGTCTTTTGCTAAGAAAGTTGGCCCATTATTTCTGTCCTGTGGGAGCTAGGCTCTTTGACAGTGATCAGTAGAATAGGCCACAATGAGGTCGTAACTCTTTACTAGAGAGTGAAAGACTGTCCAGAAATGAAGGAGAATTTCACAGCTCTAGAACTGCATGAAAATGACTGCGAACTAGACCAGGGTAGAATCTGAGCACTGTCTTCAAGTGCTGAGAGGGCTGTGATGAGAAAAGAGAGAGAAAGTCCCCAGATTCAGGTAGCCCCGAGTTCACCTGCCATTCGTATGTTTCTTTTGAGTACAATTCCAGGATGTCTGGCTTCAGAGTCCACAGTTTAACATGGAATTATGGTCTCTATCTAGCATATGCTGGACATGATTGACCTTTTTTTAAGAGTTTATTTATTTATTTTTACAGAGAGTGGAAGGGAGAAAGAAAGAGAGGTAGAGAAACATCAATGTGTGAGAGAAACATCAATGGGCTGCCCATTGGCCTGCAACCCAGGCATGTGCCCTGACTGGGAATCAAACCAGTGACCCTTTGGTTCACAGGCCAGTGCTCAATCCACTGAGCCACACCCACCAGGCTGGTGAGTTTTAATATGCCAAAGAAAATGTCAGTGAGAAGGTAAAGGGTAGTCATGAAAAACTTCAGTGAAGACAAGGATTGATATTTTTAAATGGAGGATTTGAGGGACTCATTCTATTTCTGGCTACCCCTTTCAGTCCCAATTGAATGTCACTTTGCTCTGTACTCCTGTAGCTGACATTTGTCCAGAACCCAGGTTGACAATGGAGTGATTCAGAACAGTGCAACTTGTATTGAATTAGTGTGTCTCTCTATGTTGTTCTGTATTTAACTTCTAAATAAAGACAATGGCAAAATGATGCTTTATTCTAATGTGATGCAAATATCCTCTGCATGAATGAAAGTAAACTAACCTTGTCCAAGAGAGTATATACTTTATTCATCTTTGGGTTAGGTTCACTCCCACCACCAGCTGAATCATACTCCTACCTCAATATCCTACAACTTAAATGTCAAGAGATAAGGCTGCCCACTTTCACCACATCTTATTTACATAGTATGAATAGGGGAAGAGGAAAAACAATGAAAAATAATATATAAAAAGAAGATATATGTGTGTGGTATATATATAAACATATACATACCTATAAATATAGATACAAATATATCAAAGAAAAGAATACATGTTCACGGCTAGAATAGTCAGAGTCTCTGCACCTGGTCACATCATCATAGCTGATGATTATAATTTCTTCCTTCCCTATCTTTTCTGTATTTTCTTTGCCTACAGGAAGCCCCATAGCTGGTCATAGTTTCCTGTCCAGGGAAGTGATCTAAATTCTAATTGTGCTGGTAGTCTTTTCTTCATTGGCTTGTAGTTTCCCATTAATTTCTATCACAGGGCAAGGTATTACTAAAAGATGTGTCCAGGGTTGCCTGTGTTCCAGACATACTCATCTGTGTCCTTAGTGTGCAGTAGAGACTCAGTTTCCCCTTGGCAGTCAGGGTCATTCACCTCTTCCAGTGCAGTAAGCCCCTGCCTTGCTTGTTCTGTCTCTAGCCTGAGGACCTCCAGTTGCCGGGGAGGAGTCTCAGTTTGTAGCTAATAGAGCTGTTGTTAGTCCCTGGTGCACAATCCCCTGTCGGAGCTCCCAGAGCGGCTCGTGCTTTGGCAAAACTACAGGTGTCTTCTTGTACTCTCCTTCTGGGCAACTTCTCAATTTTCTCTAAGACATGCTTGGAATTCAAGGTGTGTTAGGCCTTACACACACACACACACACACACACACACACACACACACACACACAAATATTCCCCTTAGAAACTGAAGAAGGAAAAGGAAGAAAGGGGAAGAAGAAGAGGAAAAGGAGGAGGAGATGGGAGGGGAGGAAAAGTAAGAGAAAGGGAAAGAAAGATGTTCTCTCTCTCAGGAAGGGGGGCTTGTCCAGAGAGGATTCCATCACAGGTGCTTCTCGTCATTGACCTGAGAGCCATGAGCACATGTGTCGCTTGTGGATCTAAAGCCCTATTTTCTGGTTTGACGTATGAGAAAATTAATACGAGAAACCTGTGTTTAAGAGCAGTGAGATCATGTGATTCTCCGGGCCTGGAACCGTATTAGTTCAGAAATGTGAAATAATTCTTGGAACCAAAACAGAAAAACTACCTTCCAATCTTGTGCAGGGCTTTTTGAAATTTTAATCATTTTTATGAGGCTAAAAATAACAAAAAAAAATTGTAGTTTCACAAAATATGGAACACTTAGGTCAAGACAGAAATTGGTAGGGTGGGGAAAAGACTTGCACTGGCTGCCTTTGAACCTATACATCAAGAGAAATCAACAGAGAATGCAATCCAAACATGTGCTTCGCATAGTTTCCACTGTCCTTGTGTTACCAAGGTTAGAATTATGGTTGGGTTCACTAGTGAAAAAGTGAAAAACTGATGACATCTGCTCTCTGAGGCCTTTTTGTCTTTCCCGATGGCTACTGCAGAGGCCTTGGCATTCCGTGATGAAAGCTTCAGACATATGATGGGAAATGTCATGTGGGGGTTGAACAATTTAAAACCAGAACTCTGTCCGCATTCCCAGGACTCTTGTAAAGCATCTTCTTATGCTACCGACAAGACCAGACACCCTGAGGGTCTGTGGTAGAGTATCTTGAAGGGTGGAGCACCACTAAGATCACAGTGAAGCCTAAGAGTCATACCAAACCAACCAAAATCAGAGTATCTCTGCTTCTCATCACCACAGTCATCTCGTTCATTCATTCATTCATTCATTCATTCATTCATTCAACAAGAGCATGTATTAAACACTGTAGCAGACTGTGTTGGTGTCTATTCCTGTCCTTTGCACCTTACTACTGTGGTGCACACCAGCCAGCTTCCTCTGCCAGCACCTGTATCTCTTTACCTGAGGGATTTCTGCAAAGCTACTCTCCTCTCTCCACGGATGAAGTGATGAGGGAATACTGCTCCCTGGGGGTCGTTCCCCACCAATAACTGATGACAGTTTAATTATAAATGCCCAAACTCCTGCACTCCTGGGGTGGGATAATACTAAGGGACAATTTCTATTCTGTTTCCCCACATTCCCTCAGTCGAGCCCCACTGGCCCACTGTTTTTGCTGGCGTGATAAGACCTCGGTTTATGGGTGGCCTTCTCTTCCTTGTATAACTCCCCACCCCCACCAGTGTTTCTTCACCTCCCTCCAAAACGAACCACCTCCACTTGAATCTTTGTGTCAGAGTCCACTTCTGAAGAACCCACAAGCCAGCTATGTGCCGGGCACTGTGGCAACAATCCATTGATTGAAGAACCACCAGATGATAAGATTTTAGACACCAGTGACAGGCTGGTGGGAAGATGTTGGATGAAAGTTTGAGAGCCTATTCTAACAACTTACCTTATATAATTAGTGTGAGGTTTAAACTTGTCAACCATTTAAAATAGCGCCTGGCATATGGTAGCAATGAAGTAATTACTAATTATTATTTTTGTTATTCTGCTGAGCTAAGGCATTGGGTGTTTACCAGTTCCTTGTTAAAAAAGAAATTCCCATGCGAAGGTAGTACATTGAGGTCTTAGTGGCCATGGACACTTTAGAAGGAATAGATTGGACAGAGAAGCTTTCGTCAATTTTCTGGACCTTGAGAGAAAGGGATAAAAGACAAACTAAGATTTAAAGTTGGTAGGGGGAGAAGGGAGAGCCCACTGACAGGACAGCAGGAGTGAGGAGGCAGGGGACAGTCCAGTGGGGACTGGTGCCAGACAAGAACAAGCCAGGCTCCAGACTGTCTGGGAGGTGCGGCCCATCCCAGGGCAGGTGAATCCAGGCCTCTCCGAGTGCAAAGCCTCAACAGAAACGTGGCAGTGCGAAGAACTGAACCAAGGTCCTGCTCTTTCATTTGTTCATTTATCATTTTGGTTCATTTGTTCAATGCAGAATTATTTAAATTGGCATTTCACAGGTCATCAGAGAACTCCCAGTGGGAGAAGCCATATCTGTAAGCCAATGGCGTGCAGTGAAATCTCCCCAGTACTTTGGCAGGTGGTGGGTGTGGATCAGAAGCAGGGGATAACTCTTTCTCCCTGGTCAGGTGGCTGACTCTGCGGCCCACACTGCCTCCGTTTCAGCCTGTTGCCTCTCTGCTGCCAGAGTATGGGCATTTCATTTCTCTGAACCTCAGTCAGATTCTTCACCCAACCTCCAGACCACTCTGAGCCTTGCAGAAGAGCAGGTAGGGGAAACACTCTGCAAATGCCAATTTCCTGTCATCTCCCCTCCTGCCTGAGAGAGCAGGATGCAGATAGGCAAACCACTCCTCAACCTACGGAGCAACTGGCCTGTTAGCAGACAGCTCCGAGACTAGAACAAGCCACACTGGCCTGCAGGAGCCCTGACACAGGCTGTGTGGGGACATTAGCAGGGGGGCATGGGGACCGAGGTGTGAGCTCTTGAGTAGGACACCTGGGACCAAATCTGGGCTTCATTCCTCATTGATTATGTGGTCTTGGGCAAGTGCCCAGACTCTGTGAGCTTCAGTTACTTCATCTATGCAATGCAAGTGATAATACTAACAGTTCTCCACTCCTAGTGGTGTTACAACATTAAATGAGATGATTTAAGTGCCCGGCACATTGTGAGCACTCAGTAGATGTAGTTATTATTTAGAAAGGACTCCTGGCACTGGGAGTATTGCCTGCCAAGTTTCCCGACTTCTTTATCTCAATGGCCATGATGCAACGATCTCTGGGAGGAACGGGTTAGTGTCTGAGTACTCAAAGCTTTAGAATTAGGGAGCTGCGTGTTGTGGCTTACTGGCTTCAGATATTGGCGATGCCCTGCCCGCAAGCCTTAGACATTCTCCTTCATGAATGGAAGGCTATTTACTCTGCGACTCTCAGCCTGAAAGGATGTGGCTTGTTTTGTGTTCCTGGCAGGCTGAACATGTCCTCAACCCATGAGAGCGGAGAGTCGATGACCAACAGGCACCAGCGTCTCCTTGCCCTCTTGCTGGGATGTCATTCTGGGACCATTTTTATAGTGAACACAGAGGTCTGAGTTACAGTTTCCCACAGCGTTAACAAGCTGAACAACACCCCTTTTAGTAGTTTCTTTCCCTTTTCTATCTCACTGTACACCTCCATTCCCCACCAAGATACTGTAGGATCACTTCCTAAGTAAGTTATTTGCACTGAAATCCTTTATTCTGAATCCATTTCTGGGGGAACCCAAACTGAGACACTCATTGACAGGTTTAAATAAGTTCAACACAGGCCAAATGAAGTGCAAGGTCATACCTGTGTGCAATCATGACCGTCTAGACAGCCAGCTCAGGTCCAAGCACATTTTTGCTTGACTGGGTTATTTGGGTTGGCTTGCCCCGGCAGTTCTGGACTCCCTCCAAAACTTTTCCAGCCCCTGCTTTTCCTTCGTCTTGCAGACTTAACCTCGGAAGCTGGCAGGCCTCAGATGGGAACAGCATGCAGTTCTGTGAAGCACCTATGTGGGCTGCTCCTGTACGCAAGGACAGGATAGAAACACAGCTTTTCTCTTGTTCTCAAGCTAGAATACCAAGGTCCTTCTTCTGAGCCAGAGATGAGGCTCGAATTGTTATTTCTCTGGAATCAATGTCATTGTCAAAGATGAGATATCGACAAAGTGTGGGAGGTATGCATGAAAATAGGGATAAATTATCACCACTTGGAAGCACTAATAGCAGGCCCACCATTAATCTGTAATTCATATCTGTGCCCCTGAGTTACTCTCATGACTGTTCAGCAGCGCTGATGTGATTTATGCATTTATAAGGGTGCCCAGGCCCCAGGAGAAAGATGCCAGCTAAGCGGATGGAGACCACCAAATGAATGCCAGGTATCCCAAATTCAGTAACGGGAGCCCTCTCTCTTCTCTAGATTCCCTTGAGAAGAGGGACTGGAGAGGAGCTGAGAACTCAACATTACAGATCCAGAAATGAGAAGGCATGGATTTCAAAAGAAGACAGACACAAGTGAGATACTAAATTAAGTTGAGCTTTTGGGCCCATTGTGTTAAGATAGTATGTTATCCACACGATGGTATGATGGTATTTAGATCCCTCTCCCTCTCTCTCTCTCCCTCTCTCCCTCTCTCTCTCTCTCATATTTTCACTAATTTAGTGAGTGTGAGAACAGAATAGCTTGGTGCCCAAGATCACCTTGCTACTAACTAAGGCTGGTGAGATTTGACCCAGGTTCATCTGACCTCAAATTTGTGTTCTGTCCATTACACTCAGAGAGCCTGACTCACTAGCACAACCATGAACTGTGATCCTCTGGCCTTCCTCATTAACGTGACTGGCGGTAAGTAGTTGTGGTGTAACCACTGTATGCTAAAGTACTACTGCAGAAGATGCACAGGTAAATAAAGTCTGAGCCCTCCCTCCTTGAAATCACTCTGATTTATTTTCCTTCTGTCCCTTTAAACACCACGTTCACTTATTCAACAAACTTCTTTTTTAATTTGATCTTTATTGCATTTTTTCCATTACCATCTAGTCCCCTTATCCCCCTCTCCTCCAGTAATCACCACGCTGTTGTCCATGTCCACAAGTCCTTTTTCCTTTGTCTCAATTCCTCCACACCCTAACTTCTGCCCCTTCACTAGCTGTCATCTGCTCTACCTCTAGGAGTCTGTCCCCATTTTTCTTGTTAGTTTAGTTTGTTTATTAGATTCCACATATGAGTGAAATCATATGATATTTGTCTTTCTCTGTCTGACTTATTTCACTTAGCACAATGTTCTCCAGGTCCATCCATACTATCACAAAAGATAAAATTTTCTTCTCTTTCTATGGCTGAGTAATATTCTATTATGTAAATGCCCCATAGTTGTTTTATCCACTCATCTACTGATGGATACTTGGGCTGCTTCCGTATCTTGGTGATTGAAAAATAGGACTGCAATGAATGATAGGAGTGCTTACGTTCTTTTGAATTAGTGTTTGGGGTTCCTTCAGACATATTCCCAGAAGTGGGATAGCTGGGCCAAAATGTAGAGTGACTTTTACTTTTTTTAAGGTATCTCCATACTGACTTACCAGTGGCTGCACAAATTTGCTATCCCACCAAAAGTACAAAAGGGTTCTCCTTTGTCCATATCCTCGTCAGCACTTATTGTTTGTTAATTTATTGATGATAGACATTCTGACAGGTATGAGATAACCTCTATTGTGGTTTTAATTTGCAATTCTCTGATGGTTAGTGATGTTGAGCATCTTTTCATATGTCTATTGACTATCTGTATGTCCTTTTTGGAGAAGGGTCTATTCAGGTCCTTTGCCCATTTTTTAATTGGGTTGTTTGTTGTTGAGTTTTGTAAGTTCTTTATAAATTTTGGATATTAACCCCCAGGTTGTCTTTTTATTTCGTTGATGACTTCCTTTGTTGTGCAAAAACTTTTTGGTTTAATGTAGTCTCATTTTTCTTTTTTCTTCCCTTGCCTTGGGAGATGTATCCAATAAAATATTTCTAAGAGCAATGTCTGATATTTTGCTGTGTATGTTTTCTTCTATGATTTTTATGGTTTTGGGTCTAACATTTAAGTCTTTGATCTATTTTGAATTTATTCTTGTGTGTGGTATAAGAATGTGGTCTAGTTTCATTTTTCTGCAGATATCCATCCAATTTTCCCAACACCATTTCTTGAATAAACTACCACTAAAATGTCTATACTACCCAAAGCAATCTAGAGATTCAATGGAATCTCTATCAAGATTCCAATGACGTGTTTCACAGGAATAGAACAAATATTTCAAAAAATTATATGCAACCACAAAAGGCTCTGCATAGCAACAGTGATCCTGAGAGAGAAAAACAAAGTTGGAGGAGTCACACTACCTCATAACAAACTATACTGTAAGGCCACTATAATCAAAACAGCATGGTACTCACATTGAAACAGACACATAGAACAATGGAACGTAATAGAGATCCCAGAAATAAACCCACACCTTTATAGCCAGTTAATATTCAACAGAGGAAGCAAGCACATTCAACAAGCTTCTTTCACAAACTTGGCCCTCCTTCTTGACTTCCCCAGTGACTAGGGAGACAGGTCTCCGTCATGTCTCTCCTGGTGGTACTGTAACTTCAGTCTCCTGGCTGGCCTCTCTGTCTTTAATTTATTGGGGTAAATTCTTGAAGCATGACCTTCACAATGTCACCCAACAGACAGAAGATGACATCCATTCCTTCCACTGTTGTTGGGACATGAATGGAGAGAAACCAGAAGTGGGAAATGGGAGACCCAGAATCTGGCCCTGGCCTTACCCTTGACTGCTGGGTGATCTTGAGCCATTACTCCAGTCTTCTGAGGGGCCTCAGGTCCTGATCTGTAAAATAGAAGAATTGAGGACTTTGGGGTTTTTTGGAAGTACTTCATAAGCCTCCTCACAGGATTTATTCATTCATTATTTATTAAGCTCCAGCTGGATGTCAGGCATTGTTTTAAATACCAGCAATAAACTGGAAAACAAAACCAGAAAAAGTTCCTGTTCTGGCTGAGCCTACTTTCTAATAAGGGAGACTGACGGTAAACAAATAATATATAATATGTCAGATAATGGTAAATGCTAAGAAGCAAAATATACATGTAAGGACACAGAGAGACAGAAGTCCTAAGTTTAACCAGGTGGCCAGGGAAGGACTCGAAATGGGGTGATAATAACAAGGGCCTGAGGGAAGTAAGGGAGAGAACAATATGGATATTTGGGGTAGCATTCTCTAGACAGAAAGGACGTATCAGTGCAAAGTCTCTGATGAGGGAATGAGTTGGTGTATTTAAATAACAACCAAAGAGCCCAGTAGGGCTGGGGTTCAGTGGCAGGAAATGAAGCTAGAGAGTGGGCTTGGCACACAATCATGGAAGGCTTGCAAACCTAGGTAGGACCATCAGAAGTCATTGCAGAGTTCGAAGAAAAGAAAGGAAAAGATCCAACTTAGATTTTAAAGTAAGGTGAACAGGCTGTCGAGTGTTAAGGGGAAGTAGGGAGTCCAGTGAGGAGACTTGTGCAAGATCCAGGCCAGAGCTGGTGGTGACCTGGACCAGGGAGAGAACAATGAAGGAGAACCCATCAGAAATGGAGTAACAGACAGGGCTTGCAGATAGATTAAATGTGGGGTGAGAGAAAAAGGAGGCTAAGGCTTATGGTCTGAGATACCAGAAAAGTTATTGCTATTTATGGAGATGTGGAATTCTGGGGAGAGGAGAAGTTTTGGGAGGGGAGGGGAGGAGATTTTTGTTGGACAGTTTGGGTTAAATATCTAGTGGAGATGGGGTATCAGGCATTTGGTTTATGAGTTTTGAGTCAAGAGGAGCTATTGGCTGGAGATACAAATTAATGAGTCATCCACACAGAGATGGTGTTTAAAGTCATGAATGAGCTCAAGTATGGAATGAGTATATACAGAGGGCAAGGACAGGGTCCTGGGCACGTCAGCATTTAATAATAGAAGAGAAAAGGAAAACCCAGTAAAGAGGGCTTGGAGGAACAACTAGCAAGAGAGCAGGAGGACTGAGAAAGCAGCCTTCTAAAACTAATGGGGAAATTTCAAGGAAGAGGCAGTGTTGAGCTGTGGCTAATGTCGTTGACGGGGCAAGAAAGAGGACAGACCACTGATTGACCATCGAACTGAGAACTGACCACACTGGGGAGACATGAATGTACCTCTTATGAGAGCAGTTTCAGTGGACTGGATGGATAGTGGAAGATTGGGCATGCAGCCTCTGGACCCCTTTAACCACACCACCCAGAACTTATACACACACACACACACACACACACACACACACACACACACACAGCAACCAGAGGAATATGGAGAAAAACTATCTTAAATTAGTTGTCTTTTTTGTTGTTTTTGTGTCAACTTCTCTGTATGAATCCATGACTTTTTCTCTAACTCGTCAAAAGTACCTAAATTGCTTTGTGGATTATTGAGAATGTTACAGCAAAAATTAAAAGTGAAAGGAATTGTCGATGTTCAGTTTAACTTTAAAATGTTGAAGCCTATATTAGAAACATTAGTTCAAGAAGCCAAAGCTTTTGCTTTGTAAAGCTACATTTTACTCAAAGAAAAAGAGAGCCTTAATAATCAAGACATTGGAAACAGAATGGAGACTTTGGGCAAGAATGTGGGGTTGGGGGACATCCCAGAACACTCTCTCCACCATCCTCAGGAGACAAGTTGAGGAGCAGTGGGCCAAAGTAGAGCTGAAGGAAGATGGTGTTTGATCTTGAAGAATATCTTTGAAGTTTTAGACAAGAGGACCAAACCTTGACAGTGAAGGTGGAGGATGCAGAGAGAGGGCCAGAGGTCAATATCCAGAGACTGGCCACCATGAAGCAGCTTCACCATGAAGTTCATTTCTAGGCTTCTGTTCCTTTCTTATTCTCTGAATCCCTCTGGTGTCTTGCATCCCAGGAATGAAGTGTCACGTCAGGGAGTTAGGGGGAAGGTTGCCTGGACTGCATTCCGATGACATGTGGGGCTCAGGAAGTTGGGAGTGAAGTGGCGGGCAGGACTGGCTCTGGCATCTATTCCTGACACATCTGATGGCTGTGGTCTTTTCCCCAGCCATGAACCTCAGCGGAGGCTCTTCTGTCCTTGTGTCCCAATTTGTGTTCTGAAGTTAAAGGCTTAGTCTTGGTGTCTGGAAAGCAATTTGGATGTGCATGATGGCTAAAGCTATTCAGAGGAAAAATCAAAAGTCACCTTCAAGTAATGAGGCCAGACTATTAAGTGTCTCATATCCTGGCTCCAAATGCAAATGCCAAAGAGGAGTTCAGAAAGGAATTCAACAATGGCAGCATTGTTGGAATAAGTGGCCCTTGTCCATAGTGACTTAGAGGCCAATACCTATTTGAATGTGTGAGATCTGGTATTTTTAAAAAATCAGAGTCCTAATGCATTATTATGCCTGATACTTTCAATATGGCTAGCATGGGAGTTGGGAGGATCACCATGGCAACACCTCAGCTAATTCCCTATCACACTGTCACTCTCTTCCCAGGTCTGACTCAACAAATAGTCCCATATCCTAACAAATCCTGATCTACTTGAGGGAGTAACCCTATTTTTAGTAGTGCTACTGGATTAATGACAAAATCCACTTGATTCTGCCTCCTAATTGCTATCATAACTGCCCCTTCTACTCTTTTGACAGAGGAAGAAACTCATGTTATAGAAAAGAGAGAATGGGATTTGTGATGATCCTACATCTAAAAGAACCACTAAAGAAGAAGAGCTGACAGTGGAAACTGAAGAAAAGCAATCAAAGGGAGAGGGAAAAGGAGAGACCACATCACCCAGCTGATGGAAAGAAAGAAAGTCAGGAGCATCCGTGTGAAAATAATCAGAGTGGCAGAAAGGTAAGTTACAATACTTTTAGTGAAGAGAGGTTTTTAGGGTGTGCCTGGCAGAAGATACATGGTGATTCTCACAGGTTTCAGGGACAGCGGCGGTGGAAGAAACAAAATTGCAGTGGGTGACAGGTAAAGAGTGTGTAGCAGCACATTTTGAAATGCAGTTGTGATGAAAAGAGAAGGGATGGCATCCTTCGTCTTTAGGATTGAGGGGACCTGAGCACATCTGTAGAGATAAGGAGCCAGAGTAAAGATGGTGAGGATAGCGCCAGGAAGATGGTGAGGCATCAGACGGGAGGGACACCTCGTTCTCTGTGGCCAGGGATAGAAGGAGAGAGGGGGGGGGGCACGTGAAAGTGATTTGGGGGACATGTTAAGATCTGATGACCTTTTCTAGAATTTTCTATATTGATAGGCTCAGAAATTCTAAGGTGGTGTTAGGGCACAATCTCTTTTCCCTCCTTCCCTCCATCCCCAGCAAATCATTGACAGAAGGAAGTTGGATTTTCAATGCAAATGATAAATAAAAACACTAAGAGGCATTCACAGTCTTTTAACCTATTCCAAAGGAAGATTTGTCTTGAGACAAATCCATAGAGTTTGAGGGGAGTTTGTGTGTGTGTGCACGTGTGTGTGTGGTGAGGGGAGTATGAGAGCATTTATAGAAGCTAGATTTTCAGAGGATGCCAGTAAATGCAGATTCCTAGCCATCGGCATAGCTTAGAGGATCCTTCTGAACTGCCACTAATCATGTTTCATCTTTAGGAGCATTACATTTTTCCTTCGTAGCCCCCAAAGCCTTCCTAATTGAGAAGCCAGGAAATAGTTCATTGTTTCTTAGAAGCGGAAGTGATGGCGTTTCCTTGAGTAAGTCTCTACCATTCCAGTTAATAGTACTGATTTAAAAAGCCTGCTGGGGCTTTTCTCTAAGGGGAAGGAAAAACTCCACTGCACACACTTACCACAGCCCCTGGCTGATATCAGAGGCATTTTAATAAAATCCAGCATAGAAACCCAGGTTTTGTTGCACTGACTCCAACTGATAATTAGCTGCAAAAGTTTGACAAGCTCTGAAAAAAATGATCGGCATGACTCCATGTGGTTTCGAATCCAGAGTACAATTCTGGGGGTGGTGGGAGGTGGAGAAATCTGTGATTTCCAGTAAGATGAGAGCCTCTGCTGTGGACGGCTAGGACACCTCCTGGGCCCCGTGAGTGCCGCCTCCGAACAGCTGGAACCAGTTAGATGGGCCTGTGTCTTCCCTCCCAGAGAACAATGGCCTATCCCAGGGTCCCTTACAGTTCTGAATGTGGTCACGCATTGTCCCGGAACAAGAATGTGTACCTTTGCACAAATATCCTCCATTTCTATGGCTCTCCCATGTTTTCCAAGGATGTTTGCATCCCAGGATGATTTTGTTGCTGTTGTCATGTTGCTTTGTTTTGTTTAAATCACAGCTGATGGGAGAGACAAGACAGGTATTTTAACCTGAGGTTTAGGGAGGGTTGGGATCTTTCCTAAGGTCCTGTTACAACTATGAGTGGGAGAAAGATGGTTTTGGGGTTCTTGAAGATGTTGCCTGGAGATGTATCCCTCAGACCATGCCTAGTAGGTAGAGTTTAGAAAACAGAAGCCCCATTCTGTGTGTCCATTCTGTGTGTTCCCTCAAGGATCCAGGACTAACAGAATGGCTCATATATCTGTGGGGCAGAGGGGATTTTACCCTATAACACAAATGCTGGCTTTTTAGTAACCTCAGCTCTCCAGCCTGGTAGAGTCACCTTGTCCTGTGATGTTTAAAGAAAAGCCACTGGTACATCCCTCTCACAAATAAAGCCCCAGTATGAGCCCCCCAACCTTCCATACCCTCAGGGATTCTCTAGGTACTTGGGATATTCCCAGTGACTTCAGGCTTCTACTGAGTTCCCGATCTCTTACCAATGTCTCTTCTAATCACAACTGACTGACTTTTCCCTTGAGCTTTCCAAATATACAAGGAGATTCAGTATAGTATAATTTAAGTGACCATTTTGGGGTGATTCCCAAGAGAGAAGCTGGATGGGCTACATTGCTGGCAGCAACATGAAAGAGAAGAGCAATTTTTGACATTCCCCAGTGTAGTCCTGCTAGTCCAAATAATGACTTTGTGTGAATGAGGGAAAAAGCTCAGTTCCTTAAGACCTTGGGTATCATCTGCTGAGAACTTGTTTGAATAGCTCAATGAACCACGAGGTTGATCTCTCTGCCTGGGAACTACTTTGCACGATGGCCACAACCAGGATCTGCAGCCCTTCCTGCCACGGGGGGCTTCTCCTGGCTGCCACTGCTTCTCAGGGCTCAGCCTTCCAGCATCTCTGTGCCTGGTTCCCACTCTCTTTCTCCAACACATGTCTTCCTTTACCCTCCACCAGGTTCCTCCTATTCTAGGTCCCTTTACTGTCTTGCTTCTGAGGTTCTTTGGAGAAATTTATAATTCTTACTTTGTTTTGACTAGCAACACATAAATTCTTACTCTATTTTAGTATTGGATTTTTTTTTTTACTTCTCTCTCCTACGCATCTCACCCCTGGCCCAAGGGTTACCCTTCTTAACTGAAATGGCCTATGTGATGCTTTTGCTATGAATTCCCCGAGGATTTCTGCTTCCAGCTTCAACATTAACTTTTCCCCTCCTTGCCACATTATTATTATTTTTAAAAAAGACTTGGTTAGTTTTTCTGGTGCAATTCCCATAACACCTTCTATCTCCTCTTTTAAAAAATCTTCATATTATGAACTTGAAATATAGTGGATGCCCATTAAATATTTGCCAATGGAATATTTATGATGCAATGTATAAAGCTATGCAGTTTTTTTTTAAGGATACATTAGATTGTGACTTAATTCCAGAATTCCTGGTGTGTGTTTAGCAAAGTGCCCAGCTCACAGTGGGTGCTCAAAAGATATTTGTTAAATGTGTATCGATCAGCAAAATAACCCATTTTCTACATAACCCAGTAGAATAGTACAGGGAGGTCATTTTGATTTCCTAGGTTATCATGGCTGATTACTTCATTAACAGGATGAAATTATTCAGAAGGAAGACATCTCTATAGCATGTAGTTTTAAGAACATTATTTTCATTTCTTCTCCCCAGAGCCCTATGAATCAGATACTATTTGCCCCTAATCCTAACAACCCCACTTTACAGATGAGGAAACTAATACCCTGAGAGATTTAAGTAATTTGGTTGGGTTCACACATCCGGTAAATGATGGAAAAAGAACTTGAACATAAATCTACTGATGCCAAGTCTTCTACATTTTCTGCTCCATTGCAGCTTTCCCGGTTCAGAAACAGAATGCCATAACTCCAAGGTTCTCTTTCCAGAGTAGATGTTTAAAAAATATGTTCAAACTTTGCAAAAGCATGAAACACGTTGCTCAATGCCAATGTGTCTTCAGAGTAGAATCCAGACCATCAAGCAGGCGGCACGGCATCCTTTGAAAGAGGCCTCATAAAAACACAAAGTTGAAATTGTCTCTAAGGACTTGTACTAAGTAGACTGGATCTAGTAGGGAAAATAAAGTCTTTTCCCAGAGCTTCATGGGAGTGGAAACTGAAAGATTGAGAGCTTGTGAGAAATAACAGATACTTTAAAAAATGTTTGATTAGAAATAGAAGAATGGCAGAGCAGTTTTACAAAAACAAATAAAAATGGTACAACACTTGGAATATGTTTTAGAATCATATAATTTTAGGGCTGAAAGGGACCACAGAATGCATCTAAAACTCCCTTTTCTTAGACCAAAAGTAGCAACATTTTCAGTTACAGTCAGGATTAGCTACATAGTTTGTGGGGCCCAGGGCAAAATAAAAATGTGGGACCTCTATTTAAAAAATTATTAAGAATTTCAAGGTGGTGACCACAGATCGTGGAGCCAAGTGCAAGGCCCTTCTAAGAGCAGGGACCTGTGTGGCTGCACAGGTCATGTTCCTGTGTGGCCAGCCCTGGTCACAATATTGTTTTTACCCATATTTCACATTTGTATGGACTTTACGCTTTACACAGCCTTTGCACAGATCTAATTTGAGTTTTGCAGTAGCTCATAGAACAGAATGAAGGTCGCCTTCATGTTAAAATAGTTCCCCTTAAAAGTGAATTGACCAACCATGACATAATGATGGACTGAAAATGACTCTATGCCCTTCACAGCATTTATGTTTAATATCCTGATGATAGCAGCATGTATTAGATTAAGCAGGAAGCAGTTAACTTGCACGTGGATATTCATTCAACAAACGCTTTAGCACGTGCTGTGACATGAGCACTTTGCTGGGCACTTCAGACTTCACGTGGACCTCACCAACACTCAGTGAAGCACATCAATTATCATTCCCAACGTGCTGGTGAGCAGCCTGAGAGTTAGAGATGTCGTTCAAGGTCACAGATTAGTTAATTAAATAATCAGGATTAGAATACTCATCGCCAGACTGCTCTGTGATGCTCTTTGAAAAGTATAAAGGTCTCTAAAATGAGATATAAATGCGCATTTCAAATTGTCTGCCAAAGAGATGAAAGTCAGATCAGAGAGTGAGTTATAGCTCTTTCTTTTCAACCCCTCTTCTCTCCTTGTTCTATGTCAGTTTCTAGGGTGGAAAGTACAGAAGTATAAAGATGGAATTTTCCTAAGTTTGAGGACACTGCCTCGTAAGTGCATTAAAAGTAAATGAATCAGTCTGAGCCCTGCCCTCCTGCCAGAGTGCTGATTGCCTACTACACACCCAGGAGGTCTTCCATACTTCGAAGCTCCAAGTTGGGCAGAGCCAGAGAGATGACTCTTTCCGGCTAATGGACTATAAGCAAAGGTCACACATAGGCTGAGGTAGTGAAAAGCTGCTTCATGACTCCTTCTTCCCCACTCAGGGTCTCCAGAAGTCATGTGTTGAGATTCTGAAATCACAAGAGGGAAGCATATTGGCTGCCTGAATCACCACTGGGAAGGGAGTTCCCCTGCAGAGGCAGGGGACTTGCGGTGGACTCCGTGTTAGCAGAAAAGCCATGCGAGAGTCACTGAGATGTGGGAGCGTGTCACTGCAGCATGACCCAGCTCCCCCTGACCAATCCACAATATTCCTCTCATTCTGGGTTGGTTCCTCTTCTCTGTCTCATTTTTAACCCTCAGTGGTTATAGTTAACATATATCAAGGTTTTCGAAATTCCTCCTTAGGCTGCTTTGCTTTCCTGGAAGCTCTGGCAGCTGACCGGGTTCTGCTATTTTTAAAGGTTGTAGCCTTAAGCCAGATCTGATTTTAAGTTAGAAACAGGCGTGACCAAAAAGCTGAAGAACCCGAGTGCACAGGTGAATCAGAGGCCTCAATAAATTCTAGGTCTTCCTCCAATAAGTGAATTGGGGGAAAAAAGTGCTTAAACACTGAAATAATAAGCAGATGATTGCCTAACTTACTAACCTAGGTATTTGTTTTCAGGGAAATCTTAAAAGGAACAATGTTCTAGCTTTTTATCTTTAGCTTTAGTATAAGAAAAACTGAGAATCTTCAGGCATGACCATAAATCTCACAGCCAAATAGTCAGACAGAAGTTATTTTTGAAAACAAGATTATATGAGATGCAATCACCACATAAGTAATGAGACTGATTTATAGAATTTATAGCAGGAGGCTGTAATTAGAATACTAAAAGAAGAGATAAACTGGGAGCAAATAAATAATTATTGAGCTCCTTTTACGTCCCAGGGTAAGTGCTGAAAATACTAAGATGAATAAGACACATCCCTGAGCTCTCAGCCTAGTGGGAGGAGAGTCCAGAGGGAGGGAATGTTATAAGAAGGGTATGCTGAATTTTAGAGTAGAGGGAAACATACTTGGTTTTGGATGCACCCCACTTAAACTGGGGGCATGAGGGTCAGGGTGAAAACTGAGATTCCGAGAAGTTAAATGAGTTGCCTAAAGTCACACAATGTGAACATCAGGGCTTCACTGGTTAACAAGTGAAAGAAACCAAATTCAAACTGGTTCAAGCAGGGGAGGAACCCTCAGTGGCTCATGTGATGGAAAGTACAGGGTTCAGGGGTTGATCTATTTTTTCCTGGATCCAGGTGCTCTATCTGTGCCTTGTCTTTGACTCTGCTTTGTTCTGTGTTGCTCCGTCCTCAGAAAGCCTCTCCTCCAAGGGGAGAAAAGATGACTCCCAGAAGCCACAGGATCCAATGGTCCTTCCAGCTTGCCTCCCATAGTGACCCTCAGAAGCATTCTGATTGGCCCTGCTTGGTTGCCTTGAACCAATCCCTGAGTCGAGTGGGACTGGATGCTCAGATCACATGAAGGTGGTGGTACTTGATTGACATTTTAACCAGAATTACCTGAAGCAGGAAGGGACATTTCCGCAATGGAGTATATGGGTGCCATCCCCCAAGGAAGGGGGCAAACACAATCCATGTCCATTTCGGAGATTTCAGAAAGTTGCAGAGTGGAACTGAAAGCCCAAGCTAAACTGCAAAGTCTGTGTCTTTCCACAAGCAAAGTGTCCCCATCCTGATGAATGTGAACAGGAAGAAGATCGGGTGACCAGACAGCTAAAAGGAAAGGCAGACCTCATGTTGAGAGGCCAAAACACCAAAGAAGAAATGAGAAGAGGAAGCAAGAGAAGTAGCATGGTGAGAGACTGTGGGAAAAGAGAAAGTAAGAATTGAGGGGAAATGTACTGGGGGAAGGGGTATCCTGCAGCTTTCAACCCTCTCCTCTGGAATCCCTGCCAGGAGCCACTGCTATTTTTCAGAAAGCTTTTTCCCTTCTCCCTTGTTAAGAAGCTGAGAGCCAAATGCCCCATTAATCTTTCAGAAAGGCCACTTTGGCTTCTCGGGGCAGAGCTGTGCACTTTTGGCTTGGCTCCCTCACATTCTTTCTTCTTCCCCCGACAGCAATGGAACTTGGCAGACGCACCCAATACCCCTTAGAACCACAGGGACCAATGGCTGGTTCCGCAGTGGCTCATCTCTACCTGGGGAGAGGGTTGTCAGCCCTGTCCCTGAAGCATTCTCCTACAATGTGCCTAGCCAGGCCCAGCTATACCGTGTTCTTATTTCTCAGGCCTGTTTGCAGTGTGAGAGACTCAGAAGTCAAAAATAAACCCAGAGCTCAGTTTGCTACCACCCCATTAGGCAGCTGCTGTGAGCCTGGCACAAGGCAGGGTGTAGTCAGAGAATCCTTTCTCCTAGCAGAACTGGTGGTTGGGGTGCTGTAGGCAAAAAATAGACACATGCACTAAAGAGTAACATGACACAATAGCAGTGGAACCAACGCCCTCCCTCCAAAAAACAATGTATGAAAGGTCACAAAAGAGACTTTTATCTTACTGAGTATCTTCCGTGAACCAAATCTTCAATGGATCCAAGTCAAGTTCCATCACACTGGGTGCTGAGGGTGCAGGGGTGAGCCACATGTGGACTGTTGGAGGGGGATGCTCCTGCCCACTCCCATGTTTCCTCCATGTGAAAGTAGATCTGGTGTGAAATGGTTGACATCTTTGCACACCTTCTCCCACGTCACCCTTGGAGAACTTGAGGGGCAGGCAGTCAGTCAACTCGGAAAGCATGCCTTGTGAATAGTGCACTTGCAAAGATTGTAGTAGGGCATGCTTGGCTCAGCTCTACCTTTTCGCTGCATTGCCAACTAAGAAGTCTACTGTTATGAGCCTAATGTTATTCCCCTGCTTCCAAATTCAAGCATGTAGTGAGTCTTAACTTCCAGTACCTTGGAATGTGACTGTGTTTTGAGATAGGAACTTCCAATAGGGTAATTAAGGTTAAATGAAGTCTTTGGAGGTGGGCCTGAATCCAGTATGACTGGTGTCCTTAGAAGAAGAGATCAGAACACAGACACACACACAGAGAAGACTATATAAAAATACAGATAGGAGAAGACAGCCACCTACAAGTATGATGACACCTTGATCTTGGACTTCTGGACTCCATAACTGCGAGAAAATAAATTCTTGTTTTTTAAGCCATGCAGTCTGTGGTACTTGTTATGACAACCTCAATAAATTAATAATCCTACTGTACCTGGGTGAGAACCCATGTCCAAATAAAGCCGTGAGACTTAGCTGAGCAGGTATTTCACACTACCATCACACCCTCCAATCCAGTCTTCTCTGGATTAAATTAATAATACCGGTAACAGCTTGGCCTCCATCTGCCTTCCATCTGTCTTTTTTCTCATTTTGTTCAGACATTGGGTGAAGTAGTGGAGATATCTTTTGATTTTCCTCAAAAATGCTAGGTTAGACCATAGCAGCCAAGATAAGTCAACTTCTACTGTGGTAGCAAATAACCTCCAAATCTCACTGGTTTAACCAAACGACTCATTATTCCTGGCTCACTTTCTGTCATCAGTCTTCCTAGGTGGAACCTGGACTCTCAACATCCAACACAGCTCAGCAGGAGACTAGTCATCCTAGTCACTCAGTCACCCAAAGACCCTACCTCATTATGAGGGACCATGGTCGCCTCCGAAGGAGGAAACAAACAGGGTGAGTTGCATGCTGGCTCTCACGCACCCCTCCGGAAATGACTCCCATCACCTCCCATCACATTTTGTTGATAAAAGCAAGTCATTTGATCATGGCTAACCTCCAAAGGAGTGGCAGAGGGTAACCCTGTCATGTCCAGAAGGAGGTGATCTGGAAATATTTGTGAACGGACCAAAAGACCACCACATGGACCATCTTCCCTGCCCCCAAGAAGGTTACAGTTTAGAGCAGTAGGATAAGGAATCGAGCCCACATTGTCATTCTTGTGTGAGGAAATTGTCCTCCTATGTGCGTGCACAACCTACTTGATGATCTTCAGATGAGCAAATTACTCCCCTACAAAATGCGGTGTTAGAGAGGAAAGCTACACCCATGGTTATGCTCATTCAATAAACAATATTTGTTAAGCACCTATTAACAGGCCAGGCACATACTCTCTCCTGAATCCTGCAGGATCGAGGGGATCCCTGACCTCACGCTTCTTCAGTGCTGGTAGAATTCCCCCAATCATTGTGAAAAGAAAAATATTTCTACAGATATCCAGTCGAAAGCAGGGTAGAGTTATAAAAGAAGTGTCTTTTTTTGGTTAATTTTCTATAGAAAAAAACCCATGTTATTTTGGAGGAGAGAAGATTCATCTCACAGCAGGTTTGATGGGGGAGAAGAACTTGGGACAAAAGAAAGCAATAGGTTTCCATCCTGATGATCCAGAAATGAGTATAATTGAATGTTCGCAAAATAATTATCATCAGAGCTGGTAGGAACCTCAGAGAATTGCAAGTTCAAGTCCTTTATTTTATAAACAAAGAACTGAAAAGACTAATTTTTTTTTTAATCAGGACTTCAGATGGGGAAAGAAGAAAGCAGCCTCTCTTCCTCACTGCCCTGATCACATTGTCCGCTTTCTACCGCGGGTGCTCAGGACTCCTATATTACACCTGCCTGTCCATGACATTGGATGGGGGGGTGGAGGCAGGAGGGGTGAGGGGCAGCAGAGGAGCGAGAGAATAAGGGAAGGAGAAACTGCAAGAGCACTTGCAGAGCGGGGGGTTCCCCTCTAGGTGTGCGGGAGGGGGATGCAAGCCCCCGAGGTGAAGACCTGCAGCGTAGCAGACCTCTGCGCTGAGAAGACAAATCGGACAATCAGGAAAGCACTTGGTGATCGCTGCTGAGGAAGAGGTCTGGTGTGAATACCAAGCAGCATTACTATAACTGATCATATTTATAGCGTAGTTTCTAAAACTAGCAGCCTGAGGGGTCAGCAGAACTATTTGCGAATGAAGGCAGGAAATTGACTTGCGAGCATCATCAAAACCCTGTTGGTTTCCTCTTCCTCTTTCTGACTGACAACACGTGTTTAAAAAGGATGAGAAAGCACTTAGCTTGTCATAGTGGTTAGGTGCTCCAGATGTTAGATCACCTGCTTCACGATTTCAGCTGAGACTTGCAAATGTGTTTCATCCTGGTCCTCAAGCCTGTTTCAAGCTTGACCCCCAAAGCAAAATTGAAGTTTATACAAGTAATCCCCTGGTACATCTCCCAGGCTGGAAGACAGATGCTGTAGGCCTCAGCTGTCTCAAGGCTAGAACTGCTCCTAACCGTGGGGCTGCCCCATGAGTGTCAGAAATGGTTGGGAAGATCTGAGGGAGCACAGATTCGCTGGGAACAGGGTTTTGTTTCCCTTCAGTATCTTATGGGGATGTTGGTAGATCAGGGGGAGGGCTTGTGGGATGGTTACCAATGGCACCAAGAAGCGGGGAGTCCATTCATAAGTAAGTGCAGTCTGGTGTGAGAACACCCCTTGGCTCACCTCTGCATGGACAAGCCTGTGGCTGAGTGGACGGGTGAAGTGGGGACACCACTGCTCCCCCACCAGCCATACTCTGCAAGCAGGCGCACACGTGTGCAGCTTAGGAAGGAAGTCAAGTGGATGTGTGCATGTTCCCCAGGGTGATGCAGCTGTAATCAGCAAGTACGTCAAGAAGTTGTGTGTGTGTGTGTGTGTGTGTGTGTGTGTGTGTGTGTGTGTGGTGGGAGAGACAGATCATTTTGTATGAGGACGTTTTGTCCTAACTTTGACCTACCTTTGTTCTTATGCCAAAATGGGATTGTCCAGGTCCCCAAAGCACCAGCTGGTGGAGATTCCTTCATTTCCTTTGGTCTAGGAAGCAAAGGATGTGGAATGAATACCCAGAATCTATTACAAACTTGCTGACAGCCAGAAGTGAGACAGCCAATCCTTGTTTCTTATCTCTAGGCTTCAATAATTAGCAAAAAGAGACAAACCTGTCTTTATGAGATGAAAGTGGATTTTCTTCAGTTGGAGGAGCTAATTCCCAAAGGCTTAGTTGGGGGTCCCACTGGTTTCCCAAGTTAGGAAGCGGTAGGGTACTGTGCTTCCGACACAGAGAACTTGAATTCTGCCTCTGCCACTTAATAGCCACATGGCCTCAGGTAGGTTACTTTAGCCTTTTTTCTCCCTTTGAAAATGAGAATAAGGGCCCCTGCTTACTTCACAGAGTTGCTGTGGGATAACATGAAATAATGCTCAGGTAACACTCTGCCCAGGGTCCCTTTGGCCTTGCTCCCAGTAGGCACTGTACCATGACACAGGTTCCCTGATTGTGTGGGGACCTGAGCCCTGGGCCAGGGTCCAGGAACCAGGGTGGCTGCAGGGCTTAAGTGGGACTGGCTGGGGAGCTGCAGGGAAGGGAGAGCTGCAGCATATGCCCAAGGCTCTGGTCCAAGCAAAAGGTCAAGCTCAAAGGACCAGGAAGGAGACAGGACACAGTTATGAAACAATATGTTGGAAAATGAATAAATCAAGTCTGAGCAGATAGACTCCCAGTGGTTGGTAGGACGTAAGGCCTGGAATGCAGCAGAAAGGCTTTTTCTAGAACTACTGCAGACTGGATTCCGGCGAGGAGGGCATGGTGTGGGGCATTGAGTCAGACTGCATTGCGGCACAGGTTCTGTTGTTAGTGCTTCTTCCCCTGTCCAGCCACAGGAATATGGCAAAATAGTTCAGAAAATCTGGCCCTTGATAAAGGCAAGGTTCTTGTTATCTTGCCACAGAAGTCCAAGGCTTCTATTAAGAGCCAACTTAAGAAAACCTCATGAGGGGTCTTATCAACCCATCTCACCAGACTCTGGCCATACTCAGCTTCACACCTACAGCGGTGGTGTGTCTGCCTTACTTGCCAGGACCTCTGCTAAAGACAGACCATCACTATTCACCTGGAGAATCACACAGTGCCTGGCCAACCAGTCAGCAGCTCAGACTTACTGCTTAGGAGAGCGGGAGAAAATCTTAGTAGACATGCATTCACAGTGCTTCTAACTGGGAGAGGTGATACTCGTTTTATCAGTGTTTTTTCCTTACTCATTTACCTTATTCAAGTACTTTGGTAATTTCCAGGGTGTGTAGCTCTTGATCTTCTAAAATGGCAATAACTCCAAGAACATCCACTAGAGCACAATGCCAAGTTCAAAGTGGAAGCTTGAATTTAGTCCAGTGACCTCCTTATTCCTCAGGCAGCTGGGAGTATATTCAATTATTTCTGATGCTGGTGGTGATAGCTCATTTAGTAAAGCAGGAGTAAGTCTTTCTGACCCATGTTTTGTGACTGGACAGTCCCAAAATCACAGTCCTCTCTTTGTTGACCTAAATGAAGAGTTACCCAATTAAGGGGGCCATGAGTACAAGTTAACAGATGACACCATTCCGTTTCCAGCTCCTTAGCTCATCAGCCTCTTTCAGCAGGAGACCTACTTTCCCCCTTCTCTACCCAGCTCTGAGTGTGGGAGGCGCCAGCGGGAGATGGGAGAGAGGAGGAGGAGGTCCAGGCCTTGTGCTCCAGCATCTTCCCGTCAAAGCACCTCGGGCCGGCCATGTCCCTCTAAAGGTTTCCTTCCCCTCCCTACCTTTTTAGTTTCCAGGTTTAAGGAGCCACATTCTGTCCTTGCCTGGGCACAATGGCAGAGCCTTACTGGTACCAGTTCCTGGGGAAATTCCTGTGATGTGTGGTCTCCCCTTCCTTCATTTATTAGAAGTCCCTTTATTTCAGCCTTCCTGGTTCTAACACCAACATCATCCCCTAATGTTGGGGACCTTCAGAAGAAGTAAAAAAAAAAGTAATTTTCTGAAAAATATTGTGAGTCTCTAAAGAGAGCAGAGCTCCTACCTAATCCTTATCACCTTGTTCTCTTGCTCCTCCAGTGGCTCACTGATGTCACCTACCTGTGGGCTGCAGCCCACCCAGTCCCTGTCTGAGCTTTGGACATGGACCTGGTCACACTCAGCAGAGGTGCTGTCCCCCGGGCTCTGTGCTGCGGTGTAAGAGCCCTGGGCTTATATGGGACAAATGAAAAAAGTGCAACCAGGAACTGTGTTGTCAGGGAAACAAAAATCAAAACTAGAGAGTGGCACCAGACATTGAGTCTGCAGAATGAGGCGAGGCATCAGCAGAGAGATGAGCCAGCAGGGCAGGGGAAGGGAGAGCAGAATTCAAAGCAGCTTGAGGCAAGTTGATGAGACCAGAGGCAATGAAATGTGTACAGGTGTCCAAGGCCCATATCTGCCCGATGGAGAAGCAACCAAAGGAGGGGGCATTTCATAAACAAATTCCTTCTGTGAGAGGCTGCAGTGATAGCCCACATCTCACTCTTCATGGGGCTTGGAATTGGGTCAGGCTTCCAGTCTCAGGACTTGGGGGTGCATGACCATGACCATTCAGCTCCCACGGAGACCCTGTGATTCTCCTGGTTGTTCAGCAGACCAAGAACGTCTCTGTTGGGGGAAAATCCTGATGTCTAAATCTCAGCTCTCCCAGTCCCCACGTGAGACCAGGCCATAGGACTGTCTTCTATTGAAAGACCCTCAGTAATTCTGAGCCTTTGTGCTACTTCGTTTCCAGCAACCAAGCCAGCCTTAACCAGGCCCTGCCCTACTGCCTAACTCCCTCCCTCCCTCCCTGGGGACTGGATTCTGCTTTGATGACCCTACTCCTGACTCCTGACTAAAGAACATTAATTTACCTTCCTCACCCTTCTGCTGGGCAATATCCACAGTGACAGCCCCAGGATTTGGGTAAGATCATTATATAATAATCTGCAAGTCCTGTGTATCCTTTAGAGGTTGGCTTTTTGGGATAGTGTTGGTATCACCATTCCACACTGGTTTATGGAGTGGATTTCCCCCCAGTTTCCTCCATCCCAGTTTGGATGAAAATTTGGGATGCCTTGGTGAAAGTGGTCCAGGTGAAAGTAATTTATAGCCTCTTTCAGTCTACTTCTTCTTTAAGGCTCATCAAGCCTCCTGAGAGCAATGCCACGTTTTTTAAGTATTTCATGGAGAGTGAAGGAAGTAACGTGCTAGCCCCTGGGGCTCTGTCTCTGTGAGAACTCGCTATCTCAGGTGTGGTGCACAGGTAGGGTATCCACTTGGATTAAATTCGAAGCACTCTCCACATTCCAGCACCTAGAGAGTTTGTTCACTGCTACTCTCTTGCCTTAAAATGTGTAGAAATTGGAGAATGCCTACTAGTCTAGTTATTTGACAAGTTCTTCTACAGGACCCAGGTAATACTCACACCCCAAATCCAAAGTGTCCTGCAGGAATCTCTGAGGAGAGAAAATTTTCCAAGGTTGAAGGTGTAGAGAGTAGGTCCTCACTTAACATTATCAACAGGTTCTATATCTTTAAGTGAAACAAAATATAATGAAACCAATTTTACCATAGGTTAATTAGTATAAGTAATTGTTAAGTTTCTTCCCATGGCATCTCATCAATGTTATAGCAAATCGACAGTGAATGAAATGACATTATTCAAGGACCTGCTCTACAATCTGCCCCTGTCCTGTATATGGAAGACCACACAGGCCTTGAGGTTCCCTTCCTGTTGTGATCAGCCCTGTAGGTGTGTTCTTATGGCTCATAAATGCACCCAGTCTATTGTGGCAGAGTTTGGGGACAGCTAATGGGATAGCTCTGGCGGGACACTTGCCTTTCTCTCTGTTCACTCCGGGACATGGAAATGGACCACCTGGCAACCTCAGTCATTCTGAACATGGACTTTCTGTATTCCATGTCCCCAAGGAGATTTGTCCCCCTATAGGGATAGGTAAACATTTTTATTTGTGTCATCTAGAAGCATACCTGCTCTGTTGTCCAAAACACAGTGAGCAGAAAACAGAGCTTTTTATGGGTGATGATAGTGGGTCCAAACCTGTCTTTTGGTGGTGTCCACCTAGCAAATGTTGTTGGTCCACTTACTGCAGCCATCCTGAAAAAGCTTTCTCCTTCCTACAGAAAAGCTTCTGCTTTTTAAAAATAATGCCTTAACCCCCTTCTGTTTATAGACATCATAATTGCTTTGGAAGTATTCGAAAGCAGCAGTCATATGGGCTTTAGAGTAAGACAGGCCGGGATTGAATCCCAGTTCTGCTTCCCTATGGCTGCAGTCTCTGCAGCCCACTAACCTTCCCTTTAATTGCCTTTAAAACTGGGATAACAATCAGAAAGGCACAGGCTGTTGAAAGGCGATAACACAGGTAATCTGGCCCTGAGGAAGATTCAGTGATCATTTGTTGAGTTTAAACAGAGCGAACCAGGTCTCCATGCCAGTGCATTTTAACTCCAGGTTTTGAGTTACCAGTGAGCATGACCAAACTGACAGAAAACGCTTTTTGGTTCCTTATTTCTCCAACTACCTTTTTTTTTCTCTCCTTAAAAAATATAACACATCTGGGATCTATTATATGGTGGTATATCTTTTAGTGCATGTTTCTGCTAATGCTTCAGTAAACAGAAACCGCATGAATGTTGCCTGCTCAGATACAGTAGCTGCTAGTCTGCCTTGAGCGAGGCTCAATGTACAGCTAAACGCTGTAGGATTTTTCCAAAAGTGGGTCCATCACAATGGGAACTCTCGCCCCCGCCGTATCTGAATCAGTTTTTATAGTTACAATAATGTTTTTAACCAGTTCCTAGTGCTTAGAATGAGGAAAGTTTTAAAACTGCATAATGTTCTTATTCATATCAAAGGCAAGTATATCAGGAACACTTCTGGCTATCAACCTCAGTACACTTACCTAAAGGTGGTTTAAACAGATAGAGGGGTGTTTTGTTATTGTTTTCACGTTTTCTCAAACAGAGATGTTGGTTCAGGGCCAGTATCCCTGTGTTTTAGAAACGAGGACTAAACTATAAGGAGCACAGAACAAGTAAACAACGAACGATGCTTTGAGAGAAATAGAAGGAAATGGGAGCAACATTTTTTTTTAAAGATTTTATTTATTTATTTTTAGAGAGGGAAGGGAGAGAGAAACATCAACGTGCGGTTGCTGGGGGCTGTGGCCTGCAACCCAGGCATGTGCCCCAACTGGGAATCGAACCTGAAATGCTTTGGTTCGCAGCCCGAGGAGCAACATTTTTTATAGTAAAAAATAAATGAGGAAAGAGCAAAAAAGTATTCAAGAGAACATGACAAATATTAAAGATAGATAAAAGAGATTCAATGTATGAATAACCAAAGTCCCCTGAAAAGAAAACCAAATTCTTGAGAATAGAACAAATTCTTTTAAAAATATGTAATTCAAGAAACCTTTCCTGAAATTAAATAACTTTTGAAACTTCATATTGAAAGAGCATATTGTAAGTCTCAGGATATTAACATAGACTGAACAATAACAAGCAATATTACTAGATTTAAAATTTAGAAAAAAAAAATCCCTTGGCATCCAGGCAAAGACAACTAGTAACTTTTATCAAGAAGAGAATATTAGATTACCTCCATGCTTTTGGGCCACACTTTGAAGCAGAATAGAATTGAATAACATAGGTAAAATGATAAGTTTAAATGCAACTATACTTAGAATCACATTAAATGTAAATGGTCTATATTATTTTAAGTTTGGCTTTCTCAGAGTTGCTGCAAACCACCCCTCCCTCCATGGTACATTCAGACTGGGTTTTGTGATGGCAGAGGGTCCTGTATGAGAGTGAGCCACTGGTGGTCACAGCCTCTGCTTTACACTAATGCAGGGTCCTGATACCATGCATGAGTGAGTTTTTTTGCCCCTTCCCCAGGAGCAGAAGGGTCTTCCTAATTTCAGGCAACTGTGAAGTTTTGTTTTCCACTCCTTCCCTTACTGCAGCCAACCTTTGCCTTGAAGTGGGGGAGAGCGACTCACAGGAGAGTTTCCTGCTTGTCTTGCAGTGGCTGCTGATTGCCACCATGCACAAATGCAGGTGTTTTTGGAATGAAAGAAAAAAGGAGCTACATAGAGGATACAGAAGGAATTAAGTAAAAATCCTGCAACCCTGAATTTATACTGAAAACACTATTATGGATTTACAGGATATTTCTTATTTCCAAATATATTTTTTTCTTCATTCTATCCACCAAAAATATCTAAAAGCACACTGATCTAGTTGCAGTAAGCATCTTAGTGCCCAGATTGTGATCTTCAAATACCACTTCCTAATGTAAGAAACGAGGGTTCCTTGGAGATGTAGTAGATTCCAAATCTGAGGTGGGAACTATGCAAGACAGGGATAGAACATCTCGTCCTTCCAGACAGGAAAGTTGCTGTCGAAGACCAATAGGATCGTGTCGGAAGGACTTGGCTGCCCATTTTAAGACATTCCACTGGCCAAAAATAGAACAACTTGAGTTTGAATAAAGATAAGAAATGCAACGTCTTTAAATCCATTAAATATGTTTAAATTCATGAATCTGTGATGACATATACTTTAAAAAAATTAAAGTAGTCACTTGTACAGGGCCATAATGAACAAATTCATTACCTTGAAAACAGGTAAATAAAGGGAAGGAATCGAAAATTGGTCCTTTCATATATAAACTACATAACTGGGTAACCAAATAATAGATGAGAGAAGCATCTCTTTATAAATCATTCTGGCTAAAAAGTGAAATGAGAAATAGAACTAGAATGTCACCATTCTTCAACTCCAGTGAATTAATGGGTCTAGGCAATGACCCTCAGAGGCTGTTGACGTTACAAAAAGACAGACAACCAGACATATGCTATCTAATGGAATAACATGCCACTTCCGACGGTCTTGCCAAAATGACTGAGTTCAAGTTTTATCTGTCTCTGGATGCAGCTTCTGATTTGCAGATTATACAGAGGACAGAGCAATATGTTAAAAAGGACCCTGAGCACACAATCAGCCAACTCCAGACAAGTGGAAATTCCACAGGTCAAACTGCCAAGGATCTTTAAGAGATAAATTGAAAGCTAAAGCAAGGGATGGAGAGAAAACCAGCAGATGAAAAGAAAATTTAAAACATCAAAATGTTGAGCGAGTGAGAATAAATGGTAGGGCTAAGAATACGCACTTGGGGAACAAAATCATTAAAAGAGGAGGGAAGTCATTACTTCAAAAGTCAAGATAGTGGTTATTTTGGGAGAGGAAGGGGACACTGGTAAAGAGCTTCGGGAAAACCTGCAAAATTTCTATTTTTTGATCTAAGTGTTAGCCTTATAATTCACTAAGCTATATGTTTGGTTTTTAATAATTTTCTGTATCTGTGTTTTATTTTACGGTTTAATTTTTTAAAAAACCTGTTTAACAGTGAATTGCATATGTCTATGTGTGAAAATAAAATGCACTCTAATTTTTTAAAAAAGAATAAATAGGCAGGAAGTAAGACTATATTTCAGATCAAGTTATATTTCCCTAAGAGCCTCTATTAAAACCCATTTTACAAAATCCTTTCCTTCCTTAAAAAAAGCCTTTCAGAAGATTCTATGCACCTTTTTTCTAGACTTGCCAAGTTAAATATCTGGAAAGTATTTCCTTTTCAAAGTCCAAGGAACATGCAATCTGCCATATAGTAAAAAAAAAAAAAAAAAAAAAAGTATTAAGGTTTCCAATGCCCGACTCTTTTCTTCCAGTTTAGATAGAAAAATACATAAGTGTAACTATGCATACACATTTATGAGAGCTATGTGACTGTGGCAATGTAAGTGTAGAAGTGGCATTCAAAAGGGAAAACTTCATGAAAAAAATAAGTATCTCAGGTAAAAGTTAGAGGGTGAAATGATTCCATCAAAGTTTAAATACGTTGAAGAACTTTATTTGCCATCTGAGCTATAGTTTCAAAGCCAAAATGTGAGTCCAATATGGCGATTTTAGCACTGACTCAATTTGCTGAGTCGCTGACTTCTGAAAGGGGATTCCGGGCCCTTCCTCAGTCTTTTGAAGTTCCATTTTGCTTTGTCTTCTGATGTTTGACATAATCAGCTCATTGATGCCTTGTGCTGCCTCGAGAACGTGAGCATTCGCTCACAATTCCATGTCAGGGCCCAAGACAAGGAGAGTTCAGATCCCTTTGACACCAGGGCGGCTGGCCAGGAAGTTCCCACATGTGCAGCGGTCTGAACTTTGAGCTGAACCGTTGCCCAGTGGGGCGCCCGTCTTTTCAGTCCCCATAAGCTCGGGTCTTCAAAGGCTGGGGGCATCTGTACCCAGTGACCTGTACCACTGGCTTGACACATTTTTTTCCCATGGGTGGTGGGGATGGGGGGCTGGATTGATATGCCTGATACACCTTCATTTCTCAAATTTGAGCCAGAACATGTGTGAGACTCACCAAGGTCGACAAGTTCACCCCCAAGTTGCATTGGTCACTGAGAATGTATCTGTTTGATCTGCTTTAAGGAGCTTGATTCCCACTCTTTGGATTAATACTGATTACGATGATACTGACACACACTCAGATACATGTGAACATTGCCCTTGTTTAATCATTACAACAACCACATAGGCAAATATTATTATCTTCATTTTACAGGTGAGGGCACTGAGTGAATTCAGTCAAGATCACATACATAATTAGTGGCAGAGCTGGGATTTGAACTCAGGCAGTTCTGGCTCCCAAGTCCATTCCCTTAACTACCATGCTATTGGGCTTATGACTAGGGAGCAAACAGTCATAGACTTAGCTACTTATAGTATTGCTGATAATAGCTACCATTTATTGACCCCCTCCATGTATCAAGCGCTCTACCAAGTTTTACAAACAATTTGTTTAATTAGATAGATATAGATATGTAGGTAAGGACACATACTCAAAAGCCTAAAAATTAAGAGCTAGCCTACCATTAAAAAGCCTGAATTTAATCTCAGTAGTTTACCAGCTGTGGGACCTTGACCAAATCACTGAGCGCCCCTGGGCCTCCGTCTCTTTATCCAAAAACGTCCCCCTCATAGGCATACTGTAAGAACTTAAATGAATAATTTATGTAAAGCATATAATACAGCTCCTGGCACAGAATAGGCACCCAATAAGTTAGATATTATTATTGTATTGCATATAATATATAAAGTATGTAATCATATGATATTATATAATATTATTACTACTATACACATATGGATGCTCCACTTTCTCAAACAGTTCAGAAAGCTTGGTAGAGAGGAAAGTGTCTTTAAAAGTTTGTCAAGGTCAAAGATTATGCTTCCAAAATTATGCTGAGCTGACTCATTTTCACCAAAGAGATCAATATTTGAGATATAAACCACCGAAGTAGATTGATGAGTCTAGATTGATGAAAATAAGCCTTAGGATAATGGACCACTCACACTGCATGAAAGCACTCTTCTGAGCAAAACAAGCCCCTAACACTGTAGACAGAGGACAGTTAGTTTTCAACTCTTGTTGCCATAGCACGTGTTGCCCTTCTGGGGACACACAAAGGCCAGGTGGCCCTCTGGTCACAATTCCCCCTTTTCCAGTCTTTCACTACCTGGATGCTGGTCCTTCGAAGACCAACTCTATTTCTGTCCTCACGGTCCCTGCACAAGCATCCAGTATCCAAATCCCATTGATGGTTGAACGTACATTCTTTGCAAAGTAGAAATGACAGAGTGATAATACAAGCACGAGTGGAGTGCACTGAGCAGGCACTCTGCTCCAGGCATCGTGTTAATGACTGTATGAGCACTTTCTCTCCTGATGCTCATGCTCTGCAGGGTAGCACTGGGTCCCCCTTAGGTCCCATATCTACTGAATGGCAGAGGCATCCCATGCCCAGATTTATCCACCTCCTGTTAATGCTAAGCCACCATCGTACATTTCCCAGCTCCCATACACTTTATCTCTCCCCTCACCACCATCTGCTTAAGAAAAGTGACCAAAGGAGATCCTTCTCTTGGGGTTAACTACTGGTAAATAGCTTACGTGTCCATTTTTCTCCTCTGAGCACCCACAGGATTTGGTGCACAGTTTCAATATAGCAGCGTACTGAAACGGGTTTTCTCCCTCACTAGGCAGTGGTTCTCTGAAGGCAGAAACCTTGTCTTATTCATCTTTCTGGCCCTGGCACTTAGTGCAGTGCCTGACATGTGGCAGGATGTCAGTAAATATCTGTAGGAGAATAAGCAGTTGGATGGACGATTGGATGAACACACGAAGAAACGTCTCCAGTGACCTCACTCTCTTTTGTTGAGAAATTACTGAGTCCCATGCTCTTGATCACCAGGTAGTGGCTGAGTTGCTACAGCACTTAGCACAATGTCTGATATGATTGGTGTGCAGTAAGTTTAATTGCATAAAAAATTAAACACATATTTCAGGACTTAAGGCAACACAAATCACCTGGGAGATATATTTAAACACTATTTGTTCTTCCAGTTCTGAAATCTGTCACAAATGAAGCCAGATGAGCAGGACACTGGGGCCCTGAGCTGCACCCTACAAGGGCCTGGGCTGTGCTCTGCTGTCACCAGCTTGCACTGAAGAAGCTACAGCTCATGACATTCGCCATCACATCCCCAGTTGGGCTGCTGTGACAAGCTCGTTCATGATATCGGAGTGGGGTCCTGTCTGGTTTCTACACTAAAAATCATTGGACTTCAGGGACACTGTTCAGTTTCTACCTCATATACTTGGTGAATTGCATCGTTGTCTTTTTTCTCCTTTCTGTTTTGGACACTAAAAAATTGAAGCTGTGCATGTCATAGGAATGGAAAGGTCTTTTTGTAATGCACTTTTTCAAAGTCAGTCTTGGTTCCCTTTCATTTCCTTCCCCCAACTTTTCTCCCTTCCTCTCACTGAGAAAGTGGTAGCGAGCAGGCCTACGTGAATGAGGGAAAGGTCCCCTGGGAGATCTAGGACTAGAAGAATGCAGGCGGAAGAGGAGAAGGTATAAAGGCCCTGCAGGAGGAGCCTGCCTGGAAAGGCAATGCAAGGGAAAGCACACAAGGCAGAGCAGAGTGAGTAAAGGCCCAGAGGCGGGAGTGTCCTTGACGCACTCAGCAATCCCGAGCCTAGCTCCTCCAGCATAGTTCGGAGGGTCAAAAGAACAGTGATGGAGAGGAGCTTACCTAGTAGTAGTAATAGGCAGGGCCCAAAGACTTTGAGGACTTTGGTCATTCATGCTATGGATCTTATGTTTTATTCTACATGAGATGGGAACTGGTAAGGTTTTTTGGAACTGTGTCAAATGGTGGCTAGGTGGGGGTTGGGAGGGACAATGGAAACCAAAGTATGCAGGGCCAAGGCACACTTTGGAAGTAAGATGGACAGGACATGGTGCTTGATTAGATGTGGAAAGCGAGAGAGGGGGGTGACAGAAATGACTTCCAGGCATCTATGAACAGTTGGTTGGGTAGAGATGTCCTTTATCAAGAAGGGGGACTGTCAAGGGGAAAGAGGTTTGAGAGAGGAAAGAGACTTTAGCCAGGTTTGTAAACCATGACAATAGAGTATTATTGTTTATATTTGATGACAAGTAACATACTCAGGAAAGTTACTTCACTGGCTCAAGTTCACATATCTAGTAAGTGAAGGGACCCCATTTCAGACCCAAGTTGATCTGAGTGATACACAAAACTGTGTTGTTTTCTTGACAATTCTCACACAGGCTCTTAAGAGGAAAGAAATGATCGGAGCCTCCTGTACGGAATAACAGGAGCAGTGACACAGGGAGGCCAGCCAGAGATGGGCCCTGAGCACCCTGCATGGGCCGCACCAGGATCCAGTGCAAACACCAAGACTGTACGGCCCTGCCCTCCAAGACCAGGAGACTGGAAGTCAACCGCCAGTCACACGATTCTGGCCAGAACGACTTCCCCCCGGACCATCAGCATCAGCGTCACTCAGTAACCTGCTCAAGTGCAAATTCTCCAGCACCAGCCCAACTGACTAACCAGAATATCTGGGGTTCGTACCCAGCAATTTACATTTTCACAAACCTTCGAGGAGATTCTGATGCACAGGCAAACTTGAGAGTCACTGAGTGAAGTCATCTGGTTTCAACTGATCTGAGTGTTTGCCTCTGAGACGCGCTTGCCTGAATGAGTGCACTGTAATCCCAATAACAGGCGGACTTCGGGCCAATGGGGAAGCTACTGCTGAAGCTGGATGGAAGCTCGTTTTCTCCCTTCCAATATTCTTACATCAATCTGCATCCAAAAAGGAAATGGCCTGTTTTTTTAAGGGAATGCTGTTTTGTGGCAAGAGAAATGCTTTGCTAATTTTAGGAAAGGTGACTTCAGTTGTAGACAGGAAGTCTTCAGGGAAGGGGACATTCTGGCTTGAATCTTTAAAAGTCGTGTTCCTTTATTTACTTCTTTATCTTTAGAAGAGATAAAAAGTAACAGAAAGAAAACACGGTTAGCGAACCTCCGCTGACTGAATCCCTGGGAGAGGCAGGAGCCACGTGTCGAGTCACCTCACTGCAGATGAATAAGCCTAGGAGACAGAGGTCCTCAAGATTTCGCTTCAAATGGAGAATTTTGGAATGTACACTGGCTTTAGGAGGAAGCAGAGCATCTGGCTTTTTGGCAAGACGGATCCTCGGGGACATTCCTCAACCCCTCCGAGTATCATCTGTGCTACTGGTCAGTCCCCTGATGCTCATTGGTCCCCTCAGAGCATCATCCTGGAAACCAAGTGCCATATTCACAACAATCTGCCTCACTGGCTTCACAGTTTACAAATGTTTCCGGCTTCTTTTTCTTGTTCACTCAACTTGCTTACAAGAAGCAAGGCATTTTGTATTATTTCCATTGCACAGGTGAGAAAACTCAGACTCACACAGGAGGAAGGTAGGCCTCTCAGATGAATAAAAATCATGGGCCATATGAGTTTTAGACATTTCATTCCGTTGACTTCAAGTGAGAAGTAGTTCTGTTCTCATTTCACCGTGGAGGACACAGACGGCTTAGAAAGTAGAGGTGACTTCACCAAAGCCACAAGGTTAGGAAGTGGGGGTCCACTGCTCAAATGCAAGGTTTCCAAAGCCCAGCCCTCCCCTGTGGGTCGGAGACGAATTCTTTAAAGTAGCCCATCTAAGAACTTTAATGGACCTCATGCTGATCTCTAGAAGCCTGAACAATTCGAAGCAAGGGCTTTGCTAAAATTCAGTGTATCCCAACAGGCGTAGCCACGCAGCGGGCAAGTCCTTGCATCAGGAACGTTTGCTCTCATGAGCACAGTGTTCATAACTCGCTCCCATGGGTGTGGGTGTGCAGGGAGGACCACAGAGGAGAAGCTTTGCCCAAGGATCAGAATCCCCTTCACAACTTCTGTTCTGCCCAAGCCAAGATGAGAATTGTCAACCCCTTTGTGGTGGCACAAAACCCCCAAACCTGACACCCTAAAAAGTGTAAAAGAGAAGTGTTCTCTGTCCTTTTGAGACAGAAATGTGACCTGTGGCCACCTCCTCCATCGGAGTCACTAATGGTTTGAAATGAGAGGTGGCTGCCAGGCCTGGGAAGTGGGATACTGCCTGCTAGGGTGGCAAGTGTGAATCAGCCCATGTGTCCAGCAGGAAGGCCTATCCAAGACAGTTGGCCTCACGTGGATTTAAGCTGCTGTCCCATGTGGGTGTTCTAATCACCTTGGCTTCCTGCCAGATGTGACCCATGTGAGTCATTGGAATATAAGTGAGAGCCTGACTATCACCTTCTGCTTAGAAATGTTTAATGGCATCCCATTGTCTTCGGGAGGAAGTCCAAGATGGAATGAGAATGAGAAATTTCTATTTATACTAGCAGCAAGAAATCTACCACTCAGATGTCACAGGTTCATTCAGTTTCTCCTTCATGACTGATTTGCTTAAAACATCCACCTTCCAGTTGATGACGATGGTGGTGGTGATGATGGTGATGGTGAAGAAAAGGGGAATCAATGAAATAAAATACTAGTTCCCTGGTAGCAATCTAAAAATATGAATGGCTTTTATTAGCAAGTTCTGTTTTGGGGTTGCAAGGGAAAATATACATATGTATTTTAAGAAAATCGAGTCTGAGTCCTCACTTGATGCTATCTCCCAGCCTCTGGGATTGGCTCAGAAAACGATATGTATCCCAAGTCAACCAATGAGACCTGAGGGAATATTGAGGCTTCTGGTAAAGGAAGTTTTTGCTACTAAAAAAAGATGCTCCCTCCTGCCTTGGGGGTTGTTGTGTGTGGCCTGAGGCAGCCATCTTTCTCCTATTCAGAGGACCACACCAGGCCACAACAGAGGACAAAGTCCAGTGAGCCACCAAAAAATGACCTAAGACCACGCTGGGTGTTGTGGTGTGACTCTCCTTGCTTTGATGACAAGGGCCGCTTAGGCAGGAGCTGGGCCTTCCTCACACGTGTCTGTGCAGCCGGCCTGCCACAGGAAGGGGCTCAGCTCGGGAAATAGAGAAGGAGCAGGTAGATGCTGTGAGAACCTGGAGACCTGGGGTTTCCTCAATGCTTCAGCTGAATTGAAAGCTTACCCTCATGTAGGTAACGTAAATCCTAGGATGAAATTCAGGGACACACAGGCCAAATTTTTGAAGAAGTGGCTTGGGTGGCACATTGGGGTAGGAAAGCGGCAGGAGAGGATGGGGACGGGTAAGTGCAAAGGTCTTGGCTTCAGGGCAGTGCCCCGTCCAGAAGCATGTGTGTGAGGCTGTCCAAGCCACGGACAAAGCGTTCTCCTGTGGGTTTGTACATGCTGAGCCAGTGGGACATTCATAAGGAGTCAGGAAGAAGCGTCAGACCTTTATTAGCTTAAGTACTTTACCAGAGTCTAGATTACATCCAAACCTGGAAGTTTTCAACAACAAACTCACAGTGGCTTTCCAAAAGCTCGAGGCTTGCCTTCCCTTCAGTCAAAAAGAAGACCGTGCCAGTTAAGCTAAGAACCAGAAAACAACTGTGTAGATTTTAAAACGTGTATCTGATGAGATTTCTTTCATGCCTTTCTGTTATGCAGACATGCAGCAATGCTGTGGAGACAGGTCAAGTCCCACCCGCAGGCTCTGGCCCTTTCTGAATCAGTGGCTGCCTTATCTGAAAGGAACTTCAAGGTCCAGTGCAAAACAATGCTGGCTTAGATTTACTTGAGAACTAATTTAACTTGGCCAAGACACTTGGCCTCCCTGGGCCCACAGCTTCTCGTCTCTAAAGTGAGAGGTAGAGCTAGACCAACATCAAGTTCCTCTGTATTGAGAAGTGTCATTACATGAAATGAAAATCCAGCAGCATTTAGAGTCAAAGAGCATGGGGCCTGAGGACATCCTAGGCATGACCACTGTTAACTCACTATCCAGCTCTGAATCTCAGTTTTATTATCTATAGAACAGAAATAATCTCAGTTTCATAATCTATGTCATAGGGTTTTGGAAGTTTTCAAAGAGGTGACATAGGTAAAGAAACTGAATTAGAGTAATCATTTAACAAAAATTCATTTAACAAATATTTATTGAGCATATGCTATGTGCCAAGCACTGTGTCAGCCGCTGGAGACTGAGTGGTGAGCAATGCACTTACCCTCATGGGGTAGGCAGACAACAACTTAGAGATCACATTTATGAATGTATAATCGCCATATGAGATAAGACCTGCAAAGGAAAGTAATAGGATGTTGTGACACAGGCACAATACATGTTAAATCTTGTCCCAACTCTTCTTTTCATTCAGCAATGGCACCAAAGCCATCATTCACCAAATGTTTCCCTCTTAACCCTTTTCAAGGCTCACCAGGGAGAATGCATCACCCCAAGCTAAATTTCCCACCAGGTTAACTTTCCGCTATCAGAGGTCTTTGGGAGTTTAGCTGTTTTCACTTGCAAAACATGCGTAAAATAATGTAAGACTATTCCTGGGAGTGGGAGGCAAATCTTTGAACCGATATTACCAAGCTCACGTTCTTTCTCTTAAGTCTACATTACTGCTCATCTCTGCTGAGGTCGATTTGATTCATCAGCACATCCTGCCCCAGCTGTCATCTATAAAGGTGTTTAACTACAAAGGATGAGGGCTTTCTGCCCAGTCTGACACCCACCTGGCGCCAGGTAGATGCGGGGGCCCCAGGAGAGTAATTCAGCCAGTGTTGAACTTGTCCAAGAGCCAAGAAACGAGAGAAACCCCACTGTGGTAGCCATGGGAGTTTAGCTTTGTTAAACAGATAATGTCTGGCATCAGAGAGAAACTTACCTCTGAAATCTGTGCCACTATTTTCTCATTCACAAATGGGAGCAGCCACAGCCCGACCTGGGTGTTGTGGAGAGTTTTCATTCACATGTGAGATGATGCCTTTTGACTGCTCTCAAATTCATCACTTTGTTTATACATCTGTAACACCGTCCTCATTCAAATCTTATCATCTCGTGTCTGGATTATGGCGGTAGCCTGCTGATGGATCTCTCTTCTCTCAGTCTTGTTCCCAAATCCCTTCTAATCCAGTTATAATCATGCTTTCAAGTTTAAAATACAGGTGATAGCCTATTGCCTTCTGCCTAAACTGATGACATCACACTCCCTTCAAGATGAAGTCCAAAATCTTCAGCATGGCATTGGTGGTGTACACTGTGAGTTGCCTGCCCACAAGCCATTCCTCCCCTCTTCCATACCGGCAGCACTTAATTTAAGGTCTGGTTCCAATGTGCCCAAACCAAGGGGATGAGCTATGATTGTCCTGAGCCAACGATGGTGGTCTCATTCCTCTTTGGACTAAGGGTCTGGTTGTTGATATAAGGGAAAGTCTACTGGGATTTTAGGGAAAGTCTATTTTCTTCTTGATGAGGGAGAAGTTGGCGGAAGGATGGCCCATTTTCTGTGTGATACATACAGTTTAGGGCTGTGGCAGCCACCTTGTGACTGAGAGGAGAGAAGTAAGATAATTAACTTATCCCACTGCCCTGGCTGGTGAGGCTCAATGGATTCAGTGCTGGCCTGTGAACCAAAGGGTCACTGGTTTGATTCCCAGGCAGGGCACATGCCTGGGTTGTGGGCCAGGTTCCCAGTAGTGGGCACATGAGAGGCAACCACACATTGATGTATCTCTTCCTCTCTTTCTCCCTCCCTTTCCCTCTTTCTAAAAAATAAATAAAATCTTTAAAAAATAACTCATCCCACTTTGCCTGGGACTTTCCCAATTTTAACATTGAAAGTCCCATATCCTGGGAAACCCCTTAGTCCCAGGATAACTGGGACAGTTTGTCACCTTTGGAAACATCACTGGCGTCCTCAGCAGGAACAAACACAGTGGTGTAAACAACTCGATGACCATCGTGGAGCGGCTGAACCAGTCCTGAGGCTGCCTCTCTCAATTCCTCTTGTGCAAGTTCCCCAAATGCTTTCAGCGCGTTTTGTAACTTGAAGCTGACTCTAGACTGCTTTTCTTCTGATAGTCCAGCGTGAAGAGTCCTGACCAAAGGAGGTGGGGATGGGAATGAGGTTGGACGTTCTGACAAAGAGGGAAATAAAAATTTGCTAGTGATTTTTACCCTGGTAGCGAAAATACCTGGAGAGGGTACAGAAGCACCTTGCATCTCTGCAGGCCCACCTTGCAGACCCGGGGACGGACTGCGTTCAGGGGCCCCCAAGGGTAGAACTCAGCTGAGGGTGGCAGCTCTCAGGCACCAGAGATGGCAGATTGGGGATGTGGGGGGTCACAATCGCCTCCCAGAGAATATTTTGTCTGGCTTATATAGTCTTTATGAAATGTATAACATAAAGCTAACTTCAAAACCTCGAAATTTTACACAAAAATAAAGAATTCCATTGTCTCTGAAAAGTTAAGGGGGTTCTGGAAACACCGTCCTTTGGGAGGGTCACTGGGGAGGCACTCTAGGTTCTGCACTAGGACTGGGGGAGAGCACCCCCGGGGGAGGTGGCCATACCTTACTCCTCTTTTGGAGAAGTAAAAATGTATTGAAATGATGAAAATTCAAATTTAATTTCTTATTTTGATGTATAACAATACCCCAAACTGTAACCTCTTTTCAATGTGATTCTTTGGACACTCCACATGCATGAAGCCACCCCAGGCCCAGGGTGTGGTAAGTCTGGCCCACATTCCTGCAGGGCCGTAAGCTATTGGGGTAGTGTAGTTGCCACTGGCTTTGGGAGGGCACCTATCCCCAGCTAACTGCGTCCTCCATGACTCCTGTTTTTAGCAAGCCCACATCATTCATTTATTTACCAACTTCCAGTTGTTATGTCTCAGTTTTTGAACTCCGCTGTGGGGAAACAGGTTTGGGCTTCCCATAAGAAGAAATGAATTATTAACTCTCTGAATTTTAGTTAGTTGGAGTAGCTTTGAAAATGAGATAGTGGGTTTCTCTATCATCAAAGGCATTCAAGATGAGGCAGAACCACCACGCATGAAAGGAAAACCAACATGGATTGAGAGCTGGTTTAGAAGACGCTCTTTAAGGCCCTCTGCTTCGCTGAAAGGCACAAGTCCTTGAACGGCTGGGAGCAAGCAGGACTTGTTCAAGGAGGACATGAAGCAAGAGGCCTGAGAATTAAAAGAAAAAAAAATAATTGGCACCTCATTTCAAGGCTGGGTCCAAACCAGTCTGGCAACTTTATCCAAAGCAGGAAGAAAAATTCTAGTGCACACTAGCCTTGAAAAATAATCAGCACCTATTCCAGGAAAAATAGTATCATTCATTTGCTCAGTGCCATCTGGTTAGAGGTACACTTTCACATACATTATCTTGGTCCATCTTCATTGCTCTAGGATAGGAGAGTAACCATTAATCCAATTACGTAGATGAAGAAACTGAGGTGCGGGGAAATTGTCTCTCATATTCAGCAAGTACGCGGTAATCAGGACCTATATGTAAGTCCCGGTACTGTTTGTCTTGTACTCGCCCAACATCATCTGGCAGCAGCTGACCCCAGGGACACAGAGCCAAAGCAAAGCTCCAAAGGCCCCCTCAGGGTCCTATTGTGATGACCTCCTGTCGGGGAGCTCCCACTGATAACTGGGCAAAGCAGGGACAGGCTGTGCGATAGACCGACCAACCGTCTTCCCATCGGCCTCACTTAGATCTTCTTTCCTCTACAAAAGCCCATTTCTTTTTCGGCTTCAGAAAGGATGGGCAGGTGGTCACCATCTTCCCCAGAGCAGCCCCTCACCGACCTGAAACCTGTTATTAAGCTGACTCTTCATCTTTTCCATCTGTAGACAAAATAATTGACTTAACCTTTCCCCCAAATGACAACCACCCTCTTGAGTATCAAACGCCCTTTTCATATAAATGGAGAATTCCAGAGTGCCCACTTAACAAGCCCCTCTTCTTTAAAAGCTCTTCTTTCCAAAAGCAGCGGGGCTTTTAGCAAGTGAGCTGTTCAAGCAGCCCATTAGTGTTCTGAAAGGATCAGCAAGAAATACGGTTAGACCTTTGACCCCAGGTCTGAGTGAGCACTTTGATGAGAAGACGGTGGCCAGGCGCTGACGTCAGGTCAGCCTGTTCCTCTCACTCCCTGACCCTGAGCATGGCCTCAGCTCCTCCCTTAGAGAGAGTGGATTTGGGATCCCAGGGCTCTCCTGAGACCCCCCTCTGGCCTCATCCTACTCCACGTCCCAGTGCTCACTGCCACGTGGAGTGCAGGGAAGGTTGCACTCACTTCACTGTAATCCTTGGATCACAAGCACACTTCTTTTTCTGCGCAAAAGGGACTTGCAAAGACTTTAGACGATTGTGACCCAAAATAGTTTTCATCTGGTTTACGACAGTTAAACCTTCCTGAGCGCTCATGTCCTTTGAGATAAGTGGGAATAAACATTCCTATATGTTTGAATGGTTACTGTGAGACATGCATGAAATGAGGTCTACGAAAAGCTTTTACAACTTTTGACACACTTTGTGAATGTGCAGGAGGGTTAATACGGCCACCAGTGCCATTCTTAACAATGATCGCCTAGCCAGCAGGTCCCCGTGGGACCAGAAAGACAATGTCTCAGTTAAACCTGGTGAAGACTCCACGCTGGGGACAGGAGTCGGCTGAGAGGCCCCGCCTGTAACTTCCAGCTTCGCTCCCTTTGTCCGTGCACACCTGCCCTCTCAGACGTCTGACATCAGTGTAAACAAGCCTCTCGGAGGAATCGCTTTTGTCACTGCACCTGCCTGTTTCAATTTACTGGCTATGTCCAGGGCCCACGGCTATTGATGGCTATTCAGGGACTGAAGACACAGAAGAAAGCCTCTCCCTGGGGCCCGTTTGTTTCTGTGTTGAGCTGCCCCAGCGGCTGCTCATCCGTAAATGGGGTGTTTCAGACCCCCAGCCTTGTTCATCCCTCTCTGCCTTTTCTAATTTCTCCGGAGTCTGAACCAGAACCTGCGTTTCACCCCTTTATTTATTTGGTCTGGAACCGGGTATCTCCCTTTGTGAAATATTTAAGGAAGATCCTCCATCAATTTGCAGTACATTATTTGTAATGAAAAAGACAATTTTTTTTTGTGACAGACATTGGTGTCATTATATTAATTAGCTTTAAACAGGTGGGAATAACTGTGTTTACATAAAGTCCCACAATTTCTAAGCAACTCCACCTTAAATAACACATGTCTTAATAATAGGAATATGTATCAATAAACATGCAGTAGACTTTTACCTCTATCAGTTTTACATTTCTTTTGCTACTTTTATTTCCTTTGTTTTTTATTAAAGTATAGTTGACATACAATATTATATGGGTTTCAGGTGTAGAACAGAGTTATTCAACATTCTATAGCTTAAGAATTGATCACTACAATAAATCTAGTAGCCATCTGTCACCACAAGTTAAGAGTCTGTTTACAACATTCACTGGACAATTTTTACTGATAAGACAAACCAGACACAAATGGACATCTCTTTGTAAATGCAGGTAAGAATTAGAGACGTCTAGTCTTGCCGCATGTAGACTGATTGCATCTTGAACCCGATTCTTTAGGCTTCCTTCCCGTGACTTTGGGGCCCCTCCAATAGGCATAGTATATTTCCTTTGCCCACATGACTTGCCTGGGTTTAAAGAACAAGGGAGAAATGCGGGTGCGCCCAGGTCTCAGGGGCCTTGTGTGTTTCAATTTGCCTTCTTGAGTATCTACCTTTGCCAGATGGAGAACGTGCCAGAGCTAGCTGGTGCGTCCCGGGGTGGCGGGGAGGGGGCAGGTGCTGGGAGACACATGGAGCAGAGGTGCCCCAGCTTAGCAGCCCCAGCCCAGCTCTGCACCACTGAGCCCTCCAGTCTCCCTGCAGACCCGTGAGACAGTCCCGCCAAGACCACCTGTCCCCCAGATGACCTACAGACGCATGGGTATGATAAGAAATGACTGTTGCTTTGTCCCACAGCAATTGCTCATTTAAACAATGCCAATGAAAAGTCCCTGGAGGAATCTAAAGAGTCACCTCTACCTAAAATAAGTTAGATGTGGAAAAAGAAGAAATTTTAGGAAATACGTTAAAGTTTTCCCTTATTACCAAAAACTGATTCATTCCAGAATATGTGGAAAAATATAAATAAGAAAAAGAGAAAAATCAAACATCCTTTAATCCTGAGAAAATGTCCATCTGTTAACATTTTGGTGTTTATAGTCTTTTAAAAAACCAAAATGGTTTTGTTACTAAGTTACTACGTTTAAAAACAACTGCAATAAATCACAAAGAAAATCGTCAGTAGGTATGGGTGAACAAAAACGAAACGTACCTGTGCGTTTAAAGGGAATACAAGAAAAAGGGAGAGGAAATACTGGTCACACACATGACAAAACTGTGGCAAATAAGGAATTTGTTCCACTGATAGGAGCGTGGGGTCCTGAGAGCTGGCTGGTCAGAGGAGCACAGGAATCACTGACGAAGAGACTCATGCCTAGTAAATGGCACCTGGAGAAATGGAGAAATGCTCGGTTTTATAAGCAAATTTAAATGACACTGAAATGTTACTTTACTCATGACATTAGAAAACCAAATTTAAATGATATTTAAGGTGGGGGGTGGCAGGGTACAGAAAGTACTCACATACGTTATTGGTAAAATATTATCTATGGTGAATAGTGAATACATGGTAAAATAGTCAATATTTGTAACCTTTGGGGAAGTAAATATGGCTTCTTAGACTTAAAATATGCTTATATTTGTCCCCCTCGTTTCACTGGTGGGCATCTAATTTAAAGGCATACTCCAAAAGTACAGTCTGAATTCTCTGTATGACAGGCCAGCTGTGCGTGATCTTTAAGTAAATTAGCACACAGAAATGAGAGAATGGTGGGTAGCTACGACAGAGGGAGCATCAGACATTTAAGTAACTTAGGAGAAATGCTAACATTTAACATTAAATGAAAAATCACCACTCAGTTAACATAGAATGTAATGAAAATCCTGTGCCATAAAATCCATTAAAGAAACACACCAAGGTATTCACAGCAGTTTGTTTTGCTTTCAGTGATGCAACAATGAACCACTTTATGATGTGTTCTCATCTTTCTGTGATCAGCTGAGTGCAGAGGTCACCTTGGCCCTGGAAGCACTTTCTGAGACGTGCAGCTCCTGAGGCTGAGCTCAGGGAGAGTCAGGGCAAGTGCTGGCACACCCCTGCCTCGACAGCTCTGGCTCCGTGACACCTGTGGCGTCTGTAGTTGGATTATTTTACTAAAGAGGTGGAGGCGTAGATAGATACACGATGCCTCCTGGCACAACCAGAAGAAGGACAACAACAAAATTAAAAACAAAAAATAAACAGAACTGCTAGAAAATCAAACTGTATGGAAGTCTAATGACCAAGGAGTTAAAGAGGAAATATTCATCCAGACTAGTAAGAGGGGCGGAGACGGGCAGCCGAGGCAGAGAGGACTCGCAGCAAGGTGGCAGCTGGAAGACCGGTGGGCAAGTGAAGTGGTGACTGGCAGGCCAGCAGTCCCACATTTGTGTGTAGATAAACCAGGAGGAACAACTAGGGAGCCAAACAGACCTTGCAACCCACAGTGCCAGGGTGGGTAAGTAAAGCCTCAAACCTCTGACTGAAAAAAAAACTGTGATGGCAGGAGAAACTCCCAGTCTCACATGAGAGTTTGTTGGAGAGACCCACAGGGTCCTAGAATGTACACAAACCCATCCACCCAGGAATCAGCACCACAAGGGCCCAATATGCTTGTGGGTAGGGGTGGAAATGACTGGAAGCCAGAAGAGAATGAAGCAAGCGGCACTGTTCCCTTTCAGACCCTCCCCAACATAGGCATCACTATGCAGCCACATGGGTTGCCTCGCCCTGGTGCACACCTAAGGCTCTGCCACTTACATGTAACAGGCACGCTAAGACAAAAAAATGGCTCAAATGAAAGAACAGATCAAAGCTCCAGAAAAAAAAAATACAACTAAGCGATGAAGAGATAGCCAACCTATCAGATGCAGAGTTCAAAACACCCATAATCAGGATTCTCACAGAAATGTTTAAGTATGGTTGCAAAATAGAGGACAAGGTTAAGGCTATGAAAAGTGAAATAAAGGAAAACATATAGGGAACCAACAGTGACAGGAAGGAAACTGGGACTCAAATCAACAGTTTGGAGCAGAAGGGAGAAATAAACATTCAACCAGAACAGAAAGAAGAAACAAGAATTCAAAACAAAATGAAGAGAGGCTTAGGAACCTCCAGGACAACTTGAAATATTCCAATATCCGAATCATAGGGGTGCCAGAAGAAGAAGAGAAAGAGCAAGAAATTGAAAACTTGTTTGAAAACATAGTGAAAGACAACTTCCCTAACCTGGCAAAGGAAATAGACTCCCAGGAAGTCCAGGAAGCTCAGAGAGTCCCAAAGAAGTTGGACCCAAGAAAGCACACACAAAAGCACATCATAATTATGTTACCCAAGATTAAAGAGGGGAGAATCTTAAAAGGAACAAGAGAAAAGGAAAGAGTTACCTACAAAGGAGTTCCCATAAGACTGTCAGCTGATTTCTCAGAAGAAACCTTACATGCAAGAAGGGGCTGGAAAGAAGTATTTCAAGTCATGAAAGGCAAGGACCTCCATCCAAGATTACTCTATCCAGCAATGCTATCATTTAGAATGGAAGGGCAGATAAAGTACTTCACAGATAAGGTCAAGTTCAAGGAGTTCATCATCACTAAGCTTTATTGTATGAAATGTTAAAGGGACTTATCTAAGAAAAAGAAGAAGATAAAAAAATATGAACAGTAAAATGACAACAAACTTACAACTTTCAACAACAAAACCTACAAAAACAAAAATAAACTAAGCAAACAACTAGAACCAGAAGAGATTCACAGAAATGAAGATCACATGAAGGTTTATCAGCAGAGATGAGGTGGGGAGAGAGGGGGAAAAAGTACAGGGAATAAATAGCATAGATGCTAGGTACAAAATAGACAGGAGGAGGTTGAGAATAGTACAGAAAATATAGAAGTCAAAGAACTTATAAGTACGACCCATGGACATGAACTAAGGGGCAGGGGTGTGTGGGTAGGAGGGGCGTACAGGGAGGAGGGGAATACAGTGAGGAAAATGGGACAACTGCAATAGCATAATCAATAAATTATATTTAAAAATTATTCTGCTAAAAAATGAACTTCACATTGACCCTGGACTTGGTCCTTAGCTGCTTTCTCCCTGCAGTGGTGAGGGCTCTCTAAAAGCAGAGCCTAAGATGGGGATTCTGTGAAAACAATGTATTGAGGGGGGCTCTCGAGAGGAGGGATGAGGCAGCAGGAGAGAGCAGGGGAAGGAAGGGCAGGAAGGATTCAGTTCTGGCTGGAGATGGGCTTCTGCTTGATCCTGGAGCTCTGGAGCGTGACTCAAGCTCTTCATCTCTGCGCCCCACCATCATCAGGCTCTGGCTCCTTCCCCTCCCTCCCCTCCCAGGGTCAGCAGTGTCTCCTGCCTGGTGAGGTCCATTCTCTGGAGGAGGCAGTCCTGGCTCATCTTCACCCTCACTCTCAACAGTGGAGTTGAAGGGTGTGGGAGGGACACCAGCTTCAATGCCACAGGGCCTCTCTCCACTGTCTCCTGTTACCCACTCATTGTTGACCTTGGCCTTATTGGGTCTGAACCACATTCAAGGCTAGATTAACTTTGTTTCTTGGCTTCCCAGCATCATCCACTATGTCTCTCTGACCCGGAGTGAGGACATCTTACAAGAAGCCAGGCATGGACAAAATTGAACTACATAATTCAGCTCGCTCAGTTAGTTGGAGGTGTGGACTGTGCTCACCACAGACAGTCTCTGACCTGAAAGCCCTGACAGGGTGGGTCAGAGTCCTCGGCCCAGCCAGAGTGTCCTCACTTACCCTTGACCTCAGGGGATGGGTCTTCAAAGTCTACCACTCCAAACTTGGGACCATCCCACCAGGAACGCGATGGTGATCACATTGGCTAAACAGAGAGAATGAGGAAACATTTTCAAAAGCATGCAAGGAGTAAAAACTAAAAACCTGGTGACTCAGATCTATTAACCCTGATGGTGAAGTTTCCAGCCTTTTGTTATCTCTTCCAGGAGCCGCCATCCAGGGATCTGTAAATATTTCCTGAGGACTGAAAGGATGGGCAGGGGAGGAGAGTTTCCTAGGTCAATCAGTCACAAGTGAAGGTGAGCACACAGATGCCCACACGAAGTTCTGCAGACAGTAAAAGACGGGGCTGCCTAGGAGAGCACGGGAGTCAGCCCCTAGGAGATACTGTTGATGGAATCTCCACGGTGCTTGGCGTTTATGCTTGGCGTTTACGTTTATCCTCCACAGGATCAGTTAACTAGGAACTTGAGTTGGCTCTACGAACAAGAGCACGTGAGACAAGGCATTACAAGCCACAGCATATGCATGTTCCTGGGTATGTTTTTACCAAACTTTTTTTTATTATCAAAATATTTTATGCTTCTCCCTTAGCCCTTTCAATAACTGCTGCTCATTTGTCTGTTCTCCAACTGCAGCAGTGAAGACCATTTTACACTGTATTTGCTCATCTCATTAGGGAAATGTATCCCCTGTTGGACTGGAAGCTAGGAGAACTGCCTTACTTATCTCTGGATTCCAAACAACGGGCAGTATATGTTGAATGCACGCATGAATGAATGAATGTTTTCCTTCTATAACACCTCTGCCGAAAAATTCCTCAATGTCTATTTTATACTTTGCCCTACAAATGCATCCTGCCCACTCCTACTGTTTATCTTCCCTGCTCTGTGTGCCCTTGTGCTGAATCCACTTGATGTTTTTGGTTTTGAATTCCAAAAGTCCAGCTTCTGCTTGTTCCGCCAGGTGAGGCCAGTGCACTTGATACTCACAGGACCTTTGCCGAGTTACAGGGCCCTGGGCCTGCAGTCTTCCAAACCGAATTCTGTAACCATAGCAACTATGCTATTGCTAATGTTAATAATGATGATACTGTTTATTGTTCTTTTACTCTATGACTGTCATTGTGCTAAGTGCTTCACTTATACTTTCTCACTGAATATTCTAACCACTTTGTACGTAAAGTGTTATCATTGTCCATTTTCCAGAAAAGAAAACTGAAACTCAGACAAGTTTGGTGACTTGCCCAAGGTCCAAAGGCTCATCCAGTGATGGGGGCGGAGAAGCTAGTCAAACGACAGGGCAAACACTTGAATCCAAGTCCAGGTAACTCCAGGGCTCAAGGGCGCACCCCTCCTGGAAGCTGACAATGCCTCTGACGTCGTGCTCAGTGCTTCATGCAAATTGTTTTATTGGAAACACTGAGGAAGCACTGCAGCAGGGAGCAGCTCCACTGTGGTGCAGGGGGAGCCAAGGGGGAGTGAGGGAGATGGGGCTGCTGAGTGCCAGATGCAGGGGGACTGTGGGGTCACCTGAGGAAGGTCTGCCCGCAGCATCGGGGCTGAGGGAGCCTGGAGCAGGCTGGGATGTGAGGCCCGAAGGGAGTTGGGGTGAATATTTTGGGCTGAGGATGGAGAAGACTCCGAGTGCCCGTTTTCATGTGTTATTGGGTACGTATGAAAGCAAGACGCATAGATTCAAGGACCAGGCTGCAACATCACACTGCAGGAACATCCCCTGCAGGCACAGCCCTCACGTCTGGGCTCTGCTCTTAGGGCTGGTTGGGTGCCGTACACCTTCCCTGTAGTCTCCTCACTTACACGAGATCATGCGTGGGGGCAGCTTCGGGACAGAGCAGACCCAACACTGATTTGGAGTTCAAAGACCCTACATTCCTTTCCTGGTTCAGTCTTGCACCAGCTGTAACATCTTTAGAAACTAATTTAACCTCTCTGAACCCTGGTTGCTTCAGTTGTCGATGAGAAAATGATACCTACTTCGTAGGATAGTTGAAGGACTAAATGGGGCACCATATGAGAGGCGTTCAGTCCAATGTGCACCTGGAAGGCGTTTGATAAATAGTAACCTCCTCCTCCAGCCGTCCCTCTGTAACTGCCTTTTTCATTCTATCTGACACGTGTTTCATGCACTTGATTCTGTCTATGTCTCCCACTAAGCTGGGATTTCTTTCAGGGCAAGGACTGTGTCTGTTATTGTTCAGTTCATTCATTCATTCATTCATTCATTCATTCATTCACTCGCTCATTCATTCAACATGCTCTATATGTTAAACACAGTTTACCCACAGTTGATATTATTATGTCTTTGATCACTAGGTAAAAATAATGAATACTATATGATTGTTTTTTTTTTTTTCAAAAAGGTCCTTCCCAAGTGTGAAACTCTGCCCAAGTCAGTTTATGCACCAGAAAAACATCGCAGGGAAAGGCCGCTGAGTGTGTGACCCCATCAAATCTGCCTGTGGAGCAGTTGGAAGGAGTCACTTCCAGGAGGTTTTCATTTCCCTCCAGTCCTGAACGCATGCCGTAGCCCCACCCTGAGCACCTCTTACACATTTGGGAGGAGTAAATAGTTCAATCAGTTTCACATATCAGCTTGTCAAGTTTTTAAATTAAAAAAAAAATCCAATTACAACAGTAGCTTTTGTTCACTTTTTAAATATTTTAATAAAAGTGAGAAAAAGGAAGATGCATTTAAACCATTTCTAGTTCTTCCATGTAGACATACCCATTGTTAACACTTCGATATAAATCCGTCTAGGGTTTTGAACTGTGTTTGTGAGTCTATTATATGCCTAACATAGGACTGTGCCATGTAATATTAGTTCGTCTTCCACCATTCTCCTTTCCACTTTAACTGCTCCGTGTGAGGATCCAAGGCTTGACAATGTCACACACTCAGTAGACTTTCCCTACAGCATTTTTCTGATATATAAACCGACTGGAACAGAGTTTCACACTTGGGCGTGTCTGCTATTTGTGTATCAGAGGATGAACTTTCATATTAACGTGAAGTCAAGCATGGCAGTGCTTATGTGACTTGAGTTCTGGCTAGAGCCCGTGTCAACAAGCGTCCGCCCCTGAGCACAGACAGGAAGGTGTGTGTGTACATCCTGCAGGTGCGGTTCCCTGGCAGGTACTGTTTCTCTCACATCCTCATTCATTCTAACTTTTTTCTCCTACTTTCTCTCCCTCATTCTTGGCGCTTTCCTCTCTCCTGGTCTGCTAAGAGTCACAAGGACATTAGCGGTGTCACCACAAAGAAAGGTCAGGTCTATGGATATCTTCGCTCTGCGAACACGTCCCACTGCTGCAGGTGGTCCTGCTGCTGTAGCAGCAGAACATACAAAAGACAGAGCCAGGCCAAGGACACCGTGTTCTGCCTATACGCAAATCCTATCGAAGGGAGACTTCTTCATTTCAGAAGTCTAAATAGGATGGTACTTTAAAAAGGACTCCAGCTGATTAAATTTAGAGCCAGAAAAAACAATCCCAGTCTAATAACACGTTCTGGCCCTTTAAGCCGGGGGAACTGGGTGAGTTCCCCTTCACTTCGGGCTGTGTCTCAGGATCACCCGCCCCTTTGCCTACACTGGCTGGGTAGGCTCAGGTCGCTTAATGAGATGAGCATCCTCCAGCGAGTCTCTGGCTTTTCAAGCAGCCTCATGGTTGCTGATGCACTTTCAGAGGTTGATTGTGCAAGAAATATTGGTATTTCTGTAAATGGTTTGGCCTCTTCAGTCACAATGGTGGCACCTCCCCCAACTGGCCCCAGCACATCCACCCATCCCTTCTTCTGTTTGTAGACTATTTGCCGGAGAAAGCCCACCCTCCCTGCATCTTGTTGTTAATGCCCACAGGGAACTTCCTCTGCTTGTGTTCATCAACTCATCAGTAGCTATTGTCAGGAGGTCGAGCAGTATTTTCTAGATCTCCCAAGTCTTCACTTCCCAGAACACATGGCTAGTCCCAGACCCTTGTACTGCCTGATTTTATTCCCAAGCACGGTCAGCCAATGATCCAGAGGCGCCTTCCATGGCAGGGTGCTCGGCCAGGTACAGGGGTGAAGGGAAGTAGGAGAAAGTCTCAGTCTTATGGATTCAGAAGTTGGCCATGCCTAGCGCCCCCTCCACCACCCCCACACACACCCCTCCAGGCTGAATTATTCCCTCCTACACTTGTACCTGGATCCTTGCTCACCACCTGCTATGAACCAGGCACTGCAGGCTCCACACACAGTAATCCCAAGCCTCCCAACTTCCTTGGGGTGTACATATCATCAATCTCATTTTATAGATGAGCAAACGCCACCCCAGAGAGTAAAAACTGTGACTAAGTTGACACAATTAAGAAGGGGCAGAGCCAGAGGCAAACACAGGGAACTGACCCCGAGGCCCATGCTGTTTACCCCTTATTTACCTCTGAAGCCCACACAACTGGCCGCCTGTGTTTACTGAGTGAGCGAATGAATGAATGAATGAAACATTGTTTCCTTCTCCATCACCTCCTAGTGCAGAAAAGAGCAGGGAAAGAGAAATAAATTCCCGTGTGTGTGTGTGTGTGTGTGTGTGTGTGTGTGTAGCAGGAAATTTGGGATAGCCTACTAAAGGAGGTAGGATTATTTTCCTAAGGTTCTCCCTGCTGCTCCCACCTCAGGGACTCACACTCAGCCTCAGAGGTCAGCCGGCCGCTGGGTCAGCCTCACTGAATGCCAGGGGGAGAGCTTGTGGAGACTGTCATCCTCTAGAAGCACAGCCTAGGGTGGCCGCTTGGGGAACTTCCAGGCTTGGTTTACGAGAGGAACGCTCCACACACCACACACGCACATGCACTCCGGCCTCGCCGTCCCTGGGCATGGGTCTGCTAGACCCCCTGGGGGTGTCCCTTCCCAGATACCACCTGCCCCAGGTAGCTTGTCTCTGTACGGAATCTGGGACCCTTTATAGGATCCTTGTTCAGTGGAGGTTGGGAGGAGACAGAATTGGACAAGTTCATCCAGGCTGGAATGGTCTGGAAGTTAGGGACTGGTGGGAGCAGGGTGGGTGATAAAAATTTAACTTTCCGTATTACACATGTTTGTAGCATCTGAATTTTCACAACACACCATTGAATATTACATTTCCAATCTGTGGGAAGCAGTTTAATGCAGTGGTTACATAGCCAGGACCCAGAGTCGCAATGCCAAAGTCAAATCCGAGTTCTACTTCTCATACCAGTTACTCACATGTGCTGCAGCTGAGTCAGCCCGCGTCTGTAAGCACAACACGTTTAACATCCACTTTGTAGGGTTTTTGTGAGGATTACAGGAGATGCGGAATGGGAGGTTTTCACTTTGTGCACTTTGGGCACAAAGAACACACTTAACCAACTTCACTATTTATTACTATGGTTATGATTAGTGATAGTTTGCACTAGCAAAGTTTAATAAACGTTGGGGATTGCAAAGCAGGGAGGCAACTGGCCACACCCCCAGACACAGAAGCTTCTGGGAACATGCTGGGGTTAGGATTGAGAACACAGCTGAAGTTAAAACCAAGGGTCCCTGTCCTGCCAGCGCACCCTTCAGCTTCTTATTTCCTGAAACCTCAGCTCCTTGGGCCATGGGACAGTGAGGGTGACAGAGGTGGGGAAGAACGACAGGCCACAGGGACCCCAAGTTGAAAGGAGAAATGTTAATGGAAATGGACAATGCAGATTGAGTCAGCAACACTATGGGGTTTTTTTGGTGGGTTTTTTTTAGCTCCCTGAAACTTCAAAGTCAGCTTATCATGAAGTCGCCCCGGGGGCTTTTCTGAGGCTGTTTTGACGATGGTATGATCTCTCCACGTTGTAGAGGCATCAGGAGAACTAACAGCGAAAACCGGCCACTCGTGCAAGCACAGAGCTGGGTGGTCAGACCTTCCTACTCAGCTCCTCTCCTGCATGGGGAGCCACCTTGAGCAGAATCCAATCAGCTCGCAGCATCTCCAAGTTTGCTCCGGAGCAATAAAAACAAACTCTCAACATCCACATATCTAATCAATTTACCTTTATCCTTTAATCGAATAAACCCCAGCCCTGCAATCAGAAAGAAAAACATTTTGCTAAGCGTTTCATTTCTCCCATGATTCATCTAGCCGTGGTCTCAAAGCTGACATGATGGGAATGAGGTATTTAATGTTGAAATAATTTTTATGACCGCATCACAAGAGGCTGGAATGGCTTTTAAGGTACATCATATTTTAATCACCAGCACACAGAAGGCACATATTGCTTGAAGACTTTGGAGAGGCTTGAACTGGAAAGTCAGAATCATAATGGCATTTTGAAGAAAGGAAGGACTTTTTTTTTTTTTTTTGCAGTTCGTAACTCCTTCAGTGTCCTTGGTTCATTAGCCTGAAAGGCTTGGAAGAAAAGCGTTTTAGAAAGAAACAACAAAGTACCTCCAAAAGGAGATTTCAAACCAGCAGACACCCAAACACATTAAAATAGGGAACCTTATGTTATTCATGAGCTGGAGGAAAGGTCTCCTTCAAAATAGCGGAAAGAGTCCCAGGAGCCAGGGACATCGGCAGCATTTCCAGGGACTGTGCTCACAGCCATGCCTCTCGCCAGTGTGTCCCAGACTCAGCATTCTTGTCCTCCATGGCAGGAGGGAAATAAAACCCTCTCCCAGGGAAAGTTGCCCCTTAGGTCCTGGGAAACAGGACTGAAAAGGCAAAGAAAAGTGGGTCAAGGAAGAAGGAAAGTGGGCAAGAGGAAGAGGAGGGGCTCTGAAGAGCTTTTCAAAGAGACAGGATGGTGTGGTGAGAAAATCTGAGCTTTGGAGCCAGACAAACTTGGGTTCAAATCCTGGATCTGCCACTTCTCAACTGTGCGATGTGGGATCAGTTACTTCCCCTGTCTAAGCTTCATCTTCTCAGTCGTAAAACAAGGAAAACTATCTGGTGCATTGGGTGATCGTGAGGATTAATGAGAGGGTTTATGGAAAGGCTTTAGGAAGTGCCGGAAATATAATGGGTACGTAATAAATAGTCTTCGTGTCTCCTCTTGTCTCCGACCTCTTCAAAGGTGAGAAGATAAAAATAAAATGTTTCACTCACTTCGAATCTTGTCCTTCAACCCCAAGCCCCCACCACGGCGCACTTATTTATTATTATTTTTTTAACAGAATAAAGCCCCAGCCTGCCGTCTCTCCTGTGCTACATGTGTCTGAACGCCTTGTACGGCGTCTCGGCCAGATTACTCCACTGCCCTCTACGTCTCCACTCGTACTTGTGCTGTTCTTCTCAGCTTGGGGTTCTCCGTACTTACTCATGAAATCCCACAATTCTTCTCTCCTTCCCGTCTCATTGATCAGGCAACTATCTTGCACCAGACGCTCTGCTGGGAAGCAGAGACATGAAGAGAAAGGTGACTGGCCCTGATGCGAATGTGGCAGCTGGGGCTGCAGTGGGGGGAGATGCATCTTTCAACAAACGCTTTGATACAAGCGAGGGAGGGGCCATGGATTCTGCTAGAGAGGGGCGAGTGAAGAATACACACAGGAGGGGGGGAGCGGTTGTGCTCGACCGTGAGGGCAGTGTAGGAGCGTTTTAAGGAGGGAGAAGAAGGTGCAGTGGTAGCAAAGCAACAAAAAAGACACTATTTCTAGGGACTGGAACCCCTAAATCATGCTTTGTAGCTAGAGGAAAATCGAGGAGGGGGGACAAACAGGAGGGAATGGCTGGGAGGTGGTGTCGGTGGGGTAATTAATTCTAAGGCACAGGATAAGGCACAGATCTGACCTCATCACATCAGAGCTGTGCATCCTGGGGCAGTTCGCCCACCTCTCAGAGCTTCTGCTTGCTGTTCTTTAGAGTTGGGGGAAAACTAGCATCTAGCCGGCTGGGTGTGTGAGGGGAAAATAACACGATCCCTGTAATACTCTTGCAGAGACTCGGACCACATAGGAAGTACTGAGAAAGTATGAGTGAGTCTCAGGTATTTTTTTCAAGCCTAACTGAAAAGCCAACTCCCATTCAGCTTTTCCTGACTCTCTGAGTCAACTCTTGACTCCGTCGTCCTCTGTGTTTTCATGGCCATTTTATTAACCCCGAGTTAGCATTCATTTCACAGCCTTTTCCATGACACCATATTTGTTTTTCCACTTGTGTGGAAAAGCACCTACCCAAAGCACCTGTTAGAGACAGGTGAAACCCTGCGTCCGGTTCACCTGTGCTGTGCCCCACAGTACAAAGCATGGTGCTTCGGACAAGGTGATTCATCACTAAACTCTTGTTGACTGAATGGATGAAACCTCTCATTAAACAACCTAAAATGAATAATTTGAAGAGATATTAGAGTTAGTAGCAATTCTCTAATCCATGTTTTTCATACCTGATATAAACAGTCTTCAGTAAGAAGAGCATTTTACCTCTAGACCTAGCGTGGTCTACATATATATTTATAGTTAGGTGAAGCAAACATTTCATGAAACAATAATTATTCTTACTACTGCAATACTTCCCAAAATGTTCTAATCCATTCTTTTTTAATATCTTTTAAAACTTTTTTTAGATTTACAAAATCCTTGTGAAGATATCACAGAACACGTCCATATACCTCACACCCAGTTACCTCTACTCTGAACGTCCTCTGCAGTATGACACATTTCTCACAGCTAACGAACCAATAGTAGAACGTTCTTAATTGAAGTCCACAGTTCATTCAGGTTCCCTCAGTTTTTAACTCATGTCACTTTTTTTCTGCTCCAGAATCCCATCCAGTAGTGTCACACTACATTTATGTCTCCTTAGGTCCCTCTTGGCTGTGGTGATTTCCCAGACTTCCCTGGTTTCTGACGGCTTTAACAGTTTTAAGGAGGACTGCTCAGATATTTTGTAGGATGTCCCCCTAAACTGGGATTTGTCTGATGTTTTTCTCACAATTAGACTGAGGCTATGGGTGTTGGGGGCGGGGCAGGGGAAGACCACAGAGGTAAATTGCCCTGCTCATCGAGCCTTATCAAGGACACCCTATTCCTGTGACTTACTAACGTTGATGTTGACCTTGATCAGCTGGCTTGAGGTAATGCTTGTCAGGCTTCTCCACTATAAAATTACCCTTTCTTTTTTTAAAACTTTTAAAAATCTTTATTGTATTTTTTCATTACCATTTAGTCTGCTTATACTTCCCTACCCCCAGCAGTCACCACATTGTTGCCCATGTCCATGAGTCCTTTTTTCTTAATCCCTCCACCCCCTGACAAATTTCCTTCCTACCTTCCTTCCTTCCTTCCTTCCTTCCAACTCTACCTTTTTGGAGAAAGTCACTATGTCAGCTCACACTTAAGGAGCGGGGAGTTATGCTCTAGCTCCTGGATCACGGAGCATCTCCATAAATTATTTGGAATTCTTTCACAGAGAAAACTTGTCTTTTCTCCTCTTATTTACTTATTTATTCAATCATTTATTTCTATCAGTATGACTCATGGATTTTTTTTATTCTTCGGACTAAAATTCAATACTGTTTTTACTGCCTTAATTATTCTGTTGCTCAGAACAACTATGGTTGAACTTTGGTTGGCTCCTCTATACCTTGAGCATATCTTTATTATTTTACTGTGGGTTTTGTTTGTTTATATATGAGCTCTCCCTTATTTTCTGGCACTAGAAGATGCATCAGAATTGTCTTGGTCATTTCCTGCCACAGTCCTAGAGTCAGTTTTTTCTCCAAGAAACCCTGGTTCCTTTTATTGGGGAAGAGTATTAGAAACTAAGATCTGGGCATGAGGAGTGCTCAGTTCCACCAGGGTGTCATTGCTTCTAGACGCATTCATCTAAGAGAACAAGGGGACACATGTGTATGTACTGTCTGGTGTACAGATATATTTCTGTAAATATTTCTTTATGTAACCGCCTATATCTATATCAAGGTGCACATGAGTTCATAGAGAAGTCTCCAACTCTATTCCATTAAGACATGCATCGTTCTAGCCTTCTTTCTTGGTTCATCTGTCATCTCCCGCTCCCACAGTGAAAAATCTAGTTCTTAGCATGTGTCATCTACTTGCTCCATCACTCAGTTCCAGGGCACAGGTGTAGTGGTCCCGGTGTCGTTAACCCGTGCCAATATACAGGATTCAGTTTTATCAACTAGAGGACAGTGCTGTGCACAGGATAGTGCTGTGTCACAGTCTCACAGACACACTCGCTTCCCGAGTTATATTGCTCAGCATCTTTTCCTCTTCCTCTTCAATGAGGTTTGTTCGTATGTTCACACCTCAGCTTTCCACAGAGTTCTCGTGTTGGGGCTTTCCTGCACCATCACCCTATTTCCAGTCCCAAGGCTTACATGTGTTTCATAGCTTAGTAGGCAGAATGATAGTCCCCCAAAATCGACCACACCATAATCTCCAGGATCTGTGAACAGGCTGCATTACATCACAAAGAAGAATTTGCAGATGTGATTAAGCTAGTGGACCTTGAGATGGGGAAAATACTGTAGGCTACTCAGATGGACCCAATATAACAATGTGATACAAGCCCCTGAAAGCAGAGCATGCTCTCTGGACAAGAAGGGAGATGAGACAGAGGTGGTATCAGAGAGATTGAAAGCACAAGAAGAACATGATGTCGTCCCTGCTGGCTTTGCAGGTGAAAGATGGAAACCATGAGCCTAGGAATGAGGTCGGCCTCTAGAAGCTGAGAACAACCTCTGGGCAACATCCAGTAAAGCAACAGGATCTCTCTGTCTTAAAACAGAAATGAACTTAATTCTGTCAACAGCCTGGAACAAGATTCCCAAGCTGGTGCCCGTGGAAAGGAAGGCGGCTATGCCAACCCCGTGGACGCAGCCTCATGAGCCCCCAGCCTGAGGAGTGAGCCAGGGCTGCCATGCTGCTGAGCTCCAGACTGTGAGTGAATAAATTTGTGATGTTTTAAGCCACTAAGTTTGTGGTGATTTGTTATGGCAACAATACAAACTAATATATCTTGTTTAGATAGAAGATATCTAGGTTAGAAATACTTTTCCCCTCTGTACTTCAGGGACGCCGCTCTGCTATTGTCCAGCATCTCATGTTACTGTTAGGAAAGTCAATGCCATTCTCATTTCTGTCCCTTTTGAAATGATCTGGTTTTTCTTCAGGATTTTCTCCTTATCCTATAATGTTCTGAAATTGTATTAACAATGTGCTTTTGGGTGGGCCTTTAATTCATCCACTGGGATGGGCCCTTGGTTGAATTTTTAAATCTAGAGACTCATTGTATCAGCTTTTGTTGCATGCATACCACCCCAGAATTTAGTTTTGGAAAGCAATTTGCTCTGGGCTCTGCTGAGCAGCTCTCATATCTGGCCAGGCTCCACGGACACCAGCAGAGCTCGCTGGGCTCCCCTATCTGTGCCCCACAGCATCGCTGATCCTCCAGCAGGGCAGCTGGGCCTGCTCACAGGTTATCAGTAGTCAGCGGTGGTCCCGAGAGAAAGAGTGGAAGTGTGCAGTTTCCTGAGGCCTCGCTCAGAACGTCTCCCACGTTCTGTCGGCTGAAGCAAGTCACAAAGCCAGCTCACGCTCAGGGGGCGGAGAAAGAGATGCCGCCTTTTGATAGGGGCGTTATGGTTACTTTTGTATGCCTGTGAGACCTTTTTCTACGTTATTTCCTTTCTCTCTGCTCCTCTGTTGTCTCTTTGGGGGAACTCCTTTAGAAGCCATTGACCCAACCTCCAGGATTGACAGAATTAGTTCCGGATCTTTTCTATTTTCTATCTCTTTGACTTTTTTAATACTTTATAGAAGATATTTTCAACTTTAATATCAACCCTCTTAATGATTTTTTTATTTTGACTGTCACAACTCATCATTTTAATTGCCAAGAGCTCTTTCTTTCTTATTCTCTGAATATTATTTTTATACGAACTTGCTCTTTTGTCATGGATGCAATGATTTCTTTTACTTCTCTGAGCGTTTTAGTATAGTGTTGCTTCACTTTAAAATTTTTCTGTTTCCTGAAAATTACATTGCTCTTCCAAGTCCTCTGTATTTTCCCTTGTGATTCTGTCTTGCATGCTATGGACGGTTCTCAAAGGTCTAAGATCCTTCGTGGTCTTTACTGAAGGGTGAGATCATATCACATTGACCAGAATCCATGTGTGGCATGTGTGGGCCGGGCCTGCCCACCTGGTGGGCTGTGGAGCAGAGTTGTTTAGAATCCATACATGCATTTAATCAAGAGGCGTCCCCATATATCAGCAAATATAGGTCTTTCCTCTTGTATGGGTTAATTTCTCCAAACTCCTTCCTGCCTCAGGGCCTTTGCACGTGCTGTGTCTGCTGCCTGCAATGCCCTCCTCTCCCCTCTCACCATCTACTCAGCGCCTATATAGTTCAAATTTAAGTGCCAGTGTTACTGAACAGCGATGTCTTTCCTAATCCTTCAGATAAAGTGTTTACAATATTTTGTACTCATTACTACCAGTACTTATACCAAATATAATATATAATTGAACGTATTACTTTATATAAGTATCTATCTAATCTATTCCCATGTAGGCTACAAGTTTCGTGGGGTCAAAGACCTTGTCTGTGCTGTTTGCTGCAATGCCCCAAGCACCTAGCACAGTATCTGCCATGTAATAGCTGCCCAGTGGCTATGTTTTGAATAAATAAAATTATTTTCCCAACTCACACTCTTTTTAGTGAAAAGAGTACAAGTCCTGTTGTACCCTTTTGCATGGCTTTTCTCCTCTGCGAGTGTCCTGACTGCAGTTCCAAATAAAGCCTCCCAAGGGCCCTTGGAAAGGCTGTTCTCACCCGAAAGGCTGCGTACGTTCTGTAGACGCCCCAGCTCCCAGGAGCTGTCTTATTTTAGAGAGGAGCCAGCGTTGGGCCTGTCCCCAAGACAGAAACCCTTTTAAAGAACCATATGAGCCAGAGAGGGGGTCTGGCTGTGGCATCTGCTTGGGAAGCTCTTTTCCAACGTTCACACCCAGGCCCTGGCTTTGCTGATGCCACGTAAGTGCCTGGATTTCTCAGGAGGAGCAGAAAATGAAAAACTCCCTGTTGACAGATTTCACCTTAGCTGGCACCAATACAACACTCCCCTCATGCTAAAAATAAACTAAAAATCAGTTTAAAGTAAGTCCCTTAATTACTTCAGTAAGCTCACAAAGCATTTAAGGTTTGTCTGCTGCAAAGGCTACACCTCACCTGTAACTAGGAGCAACTCCAAGTCTGCAATGTGCGGAAGGAGGACCTCCTTACCCACCACCCCCGTCTTGGGAAAAAATAGACACAACAAACAAGTATGTTTTATACATTCAAGACAAGGTATCCTGAAAACTCAACATGAAAATAAAACAGAATTGCCCTGGCCAGTGTTGCTCAATTGATTGGAGTGTTGTCCCATAAACCGAGAGGTCACAGGTTTGATTCTAGGTCAGGACACATGCCTGGGTTGCAGGTTCAGTCCCTGGTCGAGGTGCATATGAAATGTTTCTCTCTTACGTTGATGTTTCTCTTCTTCTCTCTCTCTCTCTCTCCCTCCCCTCTCTCTAAAATCCATAAGCATACCTTTGGGTGAGGATAAGAAATAATAGAATAGAATAGGATAGAATAGAATAGAATGGGATAGAATAGGATAGAAGTGAGGCAGAACTGAGAACCTTCCAGTCCAGATGGAGTGCTCCAGGACCTTCTTTACAAATAATGGGCTATGAGAACTGAATGAGACTGGTGAGATAATTCTGTCATTTTAGACTCAAGGAAACCAGGTGTCAGAGAGGTTAGGCAACCTGTCACAGGTCTCAGAGCTAGTGACTTTTAAAGCCAAGAGCCAAATCCAGGCTCTTGAAACATTGTATGACAGTAATTACTACTAGGATAGATATTAGTTAAGGAATGCCACTTCTGCTTAGAATGTTGAAAACCCCAAGAGAATGCTGATCCCCCTACAATAACGGAGAAAACACTGGATAATTCATAAAAAATCATTACCTTTTCTGAGGCTATCAGCGAGCTAAGGTTGCACAGCTACCTAGTAAACCACATTCCAGAGAGAGCAAACCTCTCCTAGAAGAGGCAGGATGCACCTCATCTTTGGTGAAACGTGGGAGAGAGAGGCGGCCCCTGTCCAAGCAGGCAGGAAGAAGTCAGCTGAGGTGCTGACAAACGCTTAAAGGCCAGCATGGGCCAGCACGGGAGTGCGGGGTAGCCGGGAGCCCAGACCTGGTGGAGACGGCACCCGCTCCCAAGTTTGCTCCTCCAGCCTCTTCTGTGTTCACGAGGAAAATGAATGACAGCCGGGAGCCTGGAGAGACCCAGCAGTGGCACCGGTGGGCAGAGAGCTTCACAGCTCTCCCAGGTCCTTCTCCTTAGAAAACAAAGCCCGAAGTTGCAGAGGCAAGAACAGCAGGCCTCTCGTCCATGGAGAAAAACAGGGCCAAACATTTATGTTTGTCCTTCCTCCAGCATTTTTGATATATCTCCAATTTACTCAAATCTCTTCAGACTCACAGCCTCAGACATCCAGCCTAATACGAACCATTCAACACAGCCCTGCATGAATTATGGGTGATTTATTGAGATCACTTTAAGGATCTCAAGTGCAGGCGCTGCTGAGATTGCCGAGGCCTAACGTCATGTGGAAGTTTTCCAAGGAATCCGGATTGCGAAGGGCTCCTCAGCCCAGTGACGGTCTCTGCCGCGTTTTCTTCCTCTAGTGACTTTCCTAGAAGAGGCCTGGCCTCCGCGAAGTGGAGCGCTTGCTGTTTGCAGAGAGCTGTGAGCCCCGGCCTCCTTCTCCTCCTGCTCATTCACAAAGAGGGGAGGACTCCAGCTGCGGATGGGGCTGCTTTTGAATGGTTAACAAACACGGACTAGAATTGCCTGGATCCGCTTGGCTGCAAATGATACACGCTCCCCAACTTGTCCACTTCTTCAGAGATGATGCAACAGCACCGACTCTACTGCCAAACGGTACTGGGTTCAAATCCCACCCCTGCCACTTACTTCGTTACTTTGTATAAGTTCCTTAACCTCCCTGTGTTTAACAGATTAATAGATAGATCTAGATATACATCATTTAGAGCAGTGCCTGGCACATAGTATGTCCTACAGACTATTCACTGCTATTATCACCTGAATTTCAAACTTCTTCTTGCTGAAGCCCAGGTTCTTCGCACCATCGATGTCTGATCAGCCTTCAAGACTGCCCCATATAGCGCCCCTTCACTCACCAGCCATGTTCATTACTCTTTCCCTGTGCCCCCCGGGACCCCCAGAAAGCCCTGCTGTGTTGACACATGTGTCTCTCGCTCTAACTGGGAGCTTCTGCAGGGCAGCGACCTTGCCTTGATCAACGTATGGGCCCGGCCCTTCATGAGCACAGGGTCCACTCATCAGCAGCGCTCACTGAATGCTCTGGGAAGAAACAGATGAAAGAACGATCTCCCTCCCCCACAGAGGAGGGCAAGGGGGAACTAGCATGTGTCAGCTACCTAAGAAGTGCTGGACACTTAGCTGATTCCACCTATTGTTTTGAATCACATAGTAATGTTGTAAGTGATGCATTTACAATGGTTGGTGTATTAGCTGGTCTTGAGTAGGCGATCAGATGTACGTGGTTTGCTTATTCTCGTCTGTAACAAAACCCAGTGCGTACGTGGTTCAGAGTGTGGACTCTGGAGGCAGGCTGCCTTCGTTCAGAGCCAAGGTCCACACTGGCTATGGGGCCCAGGAAAAGTTACTTAACCTCTCTGTGCCTACATGTTTTAAATTCATTATATGGGGAATAATAGGACAGTGAGAATTGTATTATGAGTATAGCCAATACTCATAGGCGCTAGTAGCAGTGACCACTATGTAATGAATATTTGTGCAATGTTCGCCATCACTGTTGTGTAGCGTTTGATATTTTTAATGAAGAAATGCATGGATTGCAATACAATTTTAATAAATAAAATGTGTAGCTGACTGCATTGTGTAGGCCAGGAAGAACGTGTACTGTTAAATAGCCCCCCGAAAAGAGAAAGAAGTAACAGAATGATCTGGTGGCAACTGAATTTGGAGTAAGAACACCTAGTTTCTGGTCCCCGTCTTGCCACCCTGGCCAGCTCCCACCCTCTCTAAGCCTCCTTGTCCTCCCCTAGGAACTGAAATCAATGGAGGAGTCCTCTCAGGATAGTGTGAAAATTAGCAGGGATTGCATTTGGCAAAGCACCCACCTTGGCACCAGCGACACGGGGGACACCCACAGGACCCGAGGTGATGGCATTTATTACCTCTTTATCCCACTCATTTACATGCCCCCAAGGACATATCACTCCCTGTCCACTGGGGAAAGTGCTTGAAATAAACACTGGTCATTTGGGGTTGGCAGCAGGTCCTTGGACAACCAGTGTCTGAGTTCAGCTTGTAAGAACAGTGGGGTGGGACTGGGGTGGACAGTGAAGGTGGCAAATATCTCTCAATACCGAAGGGACAACTCTTGTTCCATGTGGTAGAGAGAGTACTCTTTTTCAGCCCCAGGGATCTCAGTGAGTAAACCCTACAGTAAGGAGAAGGATTCTCTGCGAACAAAAGTTTCTGATCAACGTGATGGACATGTGTTGGCAGACAAAGCCAAGAAACAAGTAGCTGCCAGAACCTGTCTTCCCGAGGTACCTCAACAACTTTTCCATGCGGCAGATGGGAGAAAGCTGAGCCGGACCAATTCTCGGCCTTTTGACTGGAAACCAATGGCCCCTGAGGTTTCCTGGGGACAGTTTCCATTTTTTACTCCAGAATGGTGGCACCAAAAAGACAGAAGCAGAGAGACGCATTATGAGTTTGGACCAAAGTGAAAAAAGAAAACAGAGAAGGACAAAGGGGGAAAAAATAACACATTTCTGCCTCTGAGAGCTGCCGGTGGATTGAGAACTTCCAGCCTGGGCCTGGCCCACTCCTTCCCAGGCAAGGAAGACCTGTAGCCGGGCAGCAAACGAGGACAGAAGGCTCTGGAGAAACGTGTGCACTTGTGTCCACATGGGGATCGACAGCTAGAGTCTCAGGAGACGGTGGAGAGGCATAGCCTCTAGGACACAGTTTGGACACCTCTCACTCCCAGGAAAATCACCAGCTGCTCCCGGAATGTCTCTGACATAGCCGGGGTGGTGGGGGTGAGGACTTGGGGTGGGGGCCTCCCCACCTCACAGGTTTGCAGAATTAAACCAAACAATATGTGTGAAAGCATTTCATTCAGCTCTGAAAGGAGGAGGAAGAAAGCAGGCTGTGGAGTCACACAGACCTGGGTTCAAGTGTGGTTTTAGACACCGACAGACTGGCTGATCCAAGCCGAGCGTGTAGGCTCTGTTTCCTTCCTCATTCGTGTATCTGTTCGTTCAGCAAATGTGTCACAGAGGCCACCTGCAGGTCAGGTGCCACGTGATGAAGACCTGACATCCTCACCTTCCCAGAACTTTCTTATCTGTAACAAGGAAAAAGTGGATGGCCTGCCTCACAAGGCTGCTGGGAAACTCAAGTAAGATTAAGTATTTGTAACGCTCAGCCTAGCGGCTTAAAAGGAACACTCAACAAATGTTACTTCCACCTTCTTTCCTTGACAAAAGCATTACTATCATTGAGAAACTTTCCCATATTATCACATAGGGAACTTCTTTTGATCGAGGCCTTTTAAGAAAAAAAAACATTGAAAAAGATTACAGAGAAAGGCCAGTTACTTTCACGAATTAAAAATGGGTTTGAGCGTAAGCACACCCCGCTGTGCAGAGTATTTCGTTTGATGGACTGGAGGATAAATGATGTGGAGGTTTCTTTTAATGGAAGTCAAAAGGAATCAGAGCAACTCACCGGAGTCCACCTGACATTATGTCATTAAATTTGGAGACTGAGACGATAGCTTTACTAATGGATGTCTGGAAGCCCAGCACATGAGCATCAAAGCCTGGGACCCACCCCTCTCTCTGTCTTGTTCTCCTGCTCCTTATGTCCCCCAGGTGTATACGCATGTGCACACATATGCATGCATGCACAAACATGGGGCATGCATGCACACACACACACATGCAAGGGTCACAAATACACAAACAATTCCCAGAAGTCTAGTGTATCCACTTCATAAAATAACATGCCATTTTGAGAAATAGTTCTTATTTTCGCTACTTTCATAAATGTTAACTGAATGAAGAAATAGATGAATGAGCCCTGGCTGGTGTGACTCGTGGACTGAGCGCTCGCCTGCAAACCAAAGGGTCGCTGGTTGGATCCCCAGTCAGGGCACATACCTGGGTTGCAGGCCAGATTCCCAGGGGAATCTGGGGATCCCAGAATCTGGGAATTGTAGGGGGCATGCAAGAAGCAAACACACATTGATGTTTCTCTCTCTCTCTCCCCTTCTCTCTAAAAATCAATAAATAAAATCTTTTAAAAACCCAAAGAAATAGATGAATGAATGAGTTAGCTCTTATGGGCTAAGCACCAGCTCTAAAACATGTTTTCGGGGGAGGAAAACCAGAAGGATACCCCAGTCAAATACATTTTGGGAACACTGAATTTTATAACCCCTGTAGGAGATTCACAATGCACAAGAGAATATAAAAGTTCTGAGAATTTTTCCAGTAAAGAAATCATTTTGGGGAAGATGTATTTATCATTTAAGCCTGAAAGTTTCTTCTTCCCAGCTTTATTGAGAGATCTTGACATGTAACCTGGTGTAAATGAGAAACCAATGTGACTGTTAATCTGGAGATGCCCCAACTTCCTCGGCCAAGGATAGCTCCTTCTTGTGTGTGTTTGCACTGAAGCACCCATAGACTCCACCAAACCCGTTGTCCTGAGACAACAGTTCGGAACCTGCCCCAGCTAGTGAGGAGGCAGCAGAGCTGCAGTCCCCGGGCTCCAGCCGGGACTTTTCGATGTGCACTGTTACTGTGTCTGCAGATACGGCTCGCCCTGCCCATCTCCGCAGGTAACTGAGGCCACTTCCAGCCAGGCCCACGTCAAAAACTGGGCTCCAATGCAAGGACAAAGGAGGTCTCAGTAAACTCAGGGCCGTGGATCCAGTGGGTCCTCAGAAAGTACTGGAACCAGGGATTGGAAGGTGACAGGATCATCTCAAGTTCCTGTTCCTTCTCTTCTCCTTACATCAGCTTCGTTCCTCTGTCTGTGGGCTTGCTCTGCCTTTGCTCCTCCAGGCCACAGAGCAGGCGGGAGTTGTCCACATCTACACCTTAGCACCACAGGGTCAGGCCCACCCAGCCCAGTCGGCCATCCGTAGTCCTGGGTGGGGTTACATCTTATAACGAGGCCGCTGGACCCCTTTCCCCTCAGGGGAGGGAGACAGCTGGCAATTTCTAAGCAGCCACCACACAAGAGCCTACTGTACTCCCTTTTATGCTTTCCCTACCTGTGCTTCTAACGCCGGCCATGCCTTAGAATCACTGGAAAGCATTTTCAAAATGCTTATCTTGAGCTCCCCAGGAAAGATACCAATTCAGTAGATCAAAGAGGGACCCAAAAATCTGTACGTTGTCAAAGTTCCTCTGACGTTTGCCAGTGTGTTGTTCTAGAATCATCATCTGTGCTGTGCCCTGGATATGCCACCCCGTCCTGAGCTCCGAGTCTTTGGTTCTCGTTGTCCTCTCGCCTTCGTTCTTCTGCCACTTCTCTGCACTCCAGGCCCCGTTTAAATGCCACCCGTCCAGGAAGTTTCCCTGGCCTGTCTGCCTGTGAAATCAATGCCTTGTTTCTTTATTCCTCCATTGCATTTGCTGTAATTAGTTAGGAATCCATTTTTCTCTCTGACTAGATTACAAGCTATAGCAGGCAAAAGACAGGTTATTTTAACATATTTTTATCATCATCTGAGGATTTTTTAAATTGCTTTTAGAGAGAGGAAGGGAGAGTGAGGAACATTGATGTGAGAAATATCAGTCTGTTGCCTCCCCCACATACGCAGGCCAGGGGATGTGTGCCTGCAACCCAGGTATGTGTCCAGACCGGGGACCAAACTCACAACCCTTCAGCTACCAGACAATGTTCTAACCGACTGACTCACACTGGCCAGGGCAAAAGAGAAGTTATTTTAAATAATTTATTCCTCATTGTAAGTAATGTGTACTCATGTACAATTTGGAAAATTAAGATACTAGGAAAAGAAGAAGAAAATTTATAATTCTCCACATCAAAAATAGCCATAAATTAAGTTTGGGCAAATCCCCTCTCGTCTTTTTTCAAAGCGTCCTATGTGCATTTTTGTCATAATTGGAGTCACATATAATTTCCTACCTGCTTTTCTTCAGCTGTCTTTACATTGAAGACATTTTCCTATGTAATTGTTGCTTCAAAAGCGTTGTTTTCAATGGCCGCACAGCCTCCCACTCCTAAATGTACTACATTTGGTGGACTCATTTCCCAATGCATTGTTGGATATTTCCATTACCTTCCATTTTTATCCTTGTTTTTAAAAATGACAAAGTGTGCTGGATATTTTTCATTTTTCTCTAGAGAGCCACTGTTCACCCCAGGCCCATATGGACTTTGTCAAAGGGCTCCCTGGCCTCGGGCTTTGCTGGGACTCAGAGTGGAAGGTGCCGGCAGAAGACCAGAGGCTGGAGGAAGGTGAGGGTGGGCCGTGATGTCACGTGGGCCTGGCGGAGGCCCTCTCCAAACAGCTTCTCTCTCAGGTTCCGGAAGCCACTCAGTCCCTGCCCTTTTGTCCCGGAGCAGGGACAGAGCCTCCCTGGGGCTGGCCCCACAGTCCTGCCCCCACTTGTAAGCCGCTGTTTTGTTGTTGTTGTTCTGTTTTTTGAATTCAACTGTCCTCCAGTGACGCGGTTTGAGTGTGCTGTGTCCTGACGAGATCCTCACAGATATCTGTGGCAGCTGACATTTTGTCCTTAGATCTCTGAAGACATTCAGTTTCCTCCTAGAGATAAATTCCAGATGAATTCTTAAGAGTGGGTAAACAGATATAGACACATGTTTGTGGCACTTCATTGACATGCTGTCACATTGCTTTCCAAAAATAAGGTATGTCAAATTACACTTTGCCTAGTAGTGTTTAAGAACATTAAGCATTACAGTTTTGAGTTTCGAAATATTGGTAAGCAAAAAGTATTTTGTATTTTAAGTTGTGTTTCACTTATTACTAGATAAGAGGAATTTTTTCACATATTTTAATTATTTTATGAATGACCATGCCTGATTCCACTCTCCATCCCTCATATCTACCTACCTACAAACCTACCTGTAACAATACTCATAAAAGTTATGATTAGTGTTATCATTATTACCAAGTTGGGCAGCCATATGGATGGCTGAAACATTGGAAGAGTCACAGACTAAAGATGATACAAAACAGAAAAATTAATCCCTATGTGTTAAATGAGAATGCCCAGGGACCACATGTATTTTTAATCAATGGAGTAAAAACTATTATTAAAATAGTAAATGTTGAGTTCCTGTTATTTGCTACATGCTGTGCTAAATGACTTACATGTTATTTCATCAAATCCTTAATATATGATCTGGTTGATCAATATGTGCAGTAACCATTGAACCATTGCTGGAGCCCAGCTTCACCTCAAGTTTTATACACACTAGACACCCAGTCTTTCCCTCCAAAATCGGTGTTAGCTAATGAGACGTGAGCTTCAACATGATGTGGTCATATGGATGCTGTAGCATCTCTAAAGTAATCCTTGGTTTCCAAGTTGAGCAAAAATGGAAATGTTGAAATTCCACTACACAAACTGTTCTTGGATATTCTCGACTCACTTTTATAAATACAGGGGCCTTGGAAGGTTTGCATAAACATCCAATATCTTTTGAACCTTTGGTTGCTTTGAGCAAAGTGTTTGGGATTTATCTGTTGGAGAGATTTTTAGAAAACAACCACATAAAAGTTACTTCCAACTTCTCTTTACAAGTTCTATTTTAGAATGAAGTGAAAAATTTCTGGAGCAAAACGGGGCCAGTTTTGAGGTCTGGAAGGAAGCGTCTCTTGAGATAAGCCATATTGCCAGGCGAGCCTGGTGCCATACCACTTTGACAGTGTTCTCTCTCCGAGTTCTTCCCTCGAACCCCCCACCCAAACTTTCAAACTTTTTCATTTCCATTTTTAGAACGTAAGTCTTGCTTTTCTTATTTTACTTCTCCCTTCTTTTTCCATTTGGAGGGATAGTAGCAAGAATGCAGTCAATTCTCTCTAGGGTTTGGTCTGGCAGGGGGAAAAGAAGTGGTAGTTTCGCAGAAGAACCAAAGGCTATTTCTGAGCTCTGTGGCTTTGCACAGATTTTTATTTCTGTAAGAGGCTGTGTTTTATGTATTATGGTCTTAGATTTCTGCTTGTTGCAGCGGACAGCCAAGCCCGAGTTTTAATTTCATATTACTCTGGCTCGTAATGATGAGTCTGGAAGATGAAATGGGACTCAGAGACAACTCTCCCTTCTATCCCTGCTAAAATTGCCCCTTGTTCATTTTCAGAGACAGCTAAAATTTTAGAAGCAAAATGAAAGGAGTAGAAAGAACAGAAGTGAGTCGAAGCCCCAGCCCCAGCTGATACCAGGGTCATTCCATGGGTGTGGTCATCCAGATGTTAGCCACCCCAGATGTCCAGTCTTATCCGCCCACCTGGGCTGTGAGAGTATGATGTATGTGAGGTCAGACTGCTCACCTTCAGGTCACACAGTTCAATAAAAGATGTTCCACCCCCAGCCAGTGGGTGTTCTAAGCCCGTCTCTACGTCCCTATCAGGTCTGCAGATCATTCAGGCTTTGGGTTCCCAGAGGAAGAAGAAGAGACCATTTGTCTAAGGAAACGTCTGTGATACATGTTAAGTGGCCTGTGAGAGAGCCCTCTCATTTATTGGCTGAAACATGAAACGGAAAACATGTGCGGCGAGCATACGGCCCCCAAGGCTCTCGCTTCTTCCCAGGAAACGGAGTGATGAAGGATGGAGCAAACACGTGAATGCAGGCAGCCCACATGCCTGGGTGTCTCACAATGCAAAAAGCATCTGTTGGGTGGAAATCCCGGGCATCGGAGTTGGAATTTATAGAGACAGATTGACTTCTGGTCTCTAGCAGGGATTCTATTCCTGCTGCTATGGAAATAGACTTTTCCATTAAGCGAGAAGGAAGCATTCTTCATTCAATTACATTCATCGATGCATTTGAGGTGCATTTACCAAATGTCAGTGTCTGTGTTTGGGGCTAAGGACCTAAAAATGAATAAGGCCTGGGCTCTACCCTCAAGGACCGGACTCCTTAATGGGGAGAAATGAGTATTTACAATACGGAAGAGTCCGTGTGGCTACAGAAATGTACATAAGGATTTGGGAAGAAACCAGGGGAGGGTAGCCATCTGTAAACCAAGAGTACTGGCTATGTGCTGCTTTTGGCTATCAAAGATCCGTTCTTCCCTTCCTCCTGATAAAACTAAAAATACGTATATATTTAGATATTCATCCCACTCACACCCAGCTGGCTGGACCCCAGCCCAGGAGTGGCCCCTGATTGACTGGAGCAATCTGAGGTTTCAAAAAAGTCTCGGGAGGAGTCGGTACCAAAGCCAAACCTTCAAGGCTGGCTGAGAATTAGCCAGACTCATTTTTTATTTTTAAGTTGGGAATAGTATTCTAGAAAGAAGGTAATCATTCTAGAATCACATGAGCTAAGGCAAAGAGAGGTAAATACGACAAGACATGTGCATAGAACTACAAGCAGTTTAGTATTCCTAGAAAATGCAGCACGCAACAAGGACATAAGGATAGACACAACCGGAAGTCATGTCTTGGAGGCCCTGTATGCACAGAACAACTGTGCCCTTCTACTTTATTCCATAGAGCAATGGTTCCCCAGACCTATATGTGTCTAAACTGCCAGAAGAGCATAGATTTCAGATTCAGAAGGTCTAGGGAAAAGCCTGGGAATTTTTGTATTTTGAATAAGTTCCCAGGAGATGCTGATACTACTGGTCCAGTGATAAGAGCAAAGTCATCTCCAGATAGCATATGTGATGAACAGACATAATCAGATTATCCTTTTGACTCTCATTCAAAAACTGAACCTGCTCCCTGACACTGTTTTGCATCTTTCCCGACTTGGTGCAGCCAAGGGCACCAGAAGCTTCCATTCTGCAACCTCAAAAAGTGCTCCAGCCTGAAGATGGGAAAGGGTCTGAGAAGGGGTCTGAGGAGGGAGACCCCAGGAAGCCCACCACTAGCCCCCAGCCACACTATCCCATCACAGGAAGTGGGGGCCCCACCCCTCAACAGTCAGGGGCTGGAAGTGAGTGCTGCTGGGGTGCTGATGTGAAGTTAAGGTGACGGTGGGGAGCGTGTGTCTCCACTGAGCAGCTGGATTTAGCTCCTTCATTTCCAACAGGGGAAGAACTTACAAATCATGCTGATGTCACAAACAAATTGGCTCCTTGTCCCTTCAATGCTATCCACCAGGTTCCTTGGCCAAAACCAGTCATCATATCTCTGTAACGACAGCTGTAAGGACACAGTTGCATTGAGCAGGATGTTGTCCACCAAACCCAGATCCTTGGATGGGAGACTCGGGCTGAGGGCACGTGGCAGTGCCCTCCTTGCCAAGGAAGACTGGGATAGAGATCTGCAGGGACAGACCAGCACCCCTCTTGTCTCGGGGCACAGCCAGCTACTGTGGCAACAAGAGCCCTTCAAGCAGCGCATTCATGGGACACAGGGCAACCTGGCATCAGGCATGCGTGTTCTCGATCTCTGAGGTATGTTCTGCTAGGAGAAAACAATGGAAATGCACAGTGACTGAATACCTACCTCGTCAAACACCAGACCCTAGAGGATGCTTGCTTCTTCCTGCTACCAGTGGCTTCTTCCTTGTCCTCCTAATCTAACTGTAACAGGATAAACTGCGACTTTCAATAACAACAACAAAAAAGTGTCCCAGCTTGGGGATTTGTACGGTTTGCTCTTGCCCACTGGACCCCCTTGGAAAGACGCGTGATACTGCAGTCAGCTCTCTCTGGGGATCGCTTGAATTTGGGTGCCTGGCCCCGCTGCTCCTGCACTGTGTGATCTTGGGGACATTCACGGAGGCCAAGGCCTTAGTTTCTAACTGTGCAAGGGAATAGGAAGTAGGGCAGAGCTCAAAGTGATAGCTCCCTTGAAGAATGTTGGGAAACTCCCTAACACTTCGCACAGCTCTAAGATACTCAGTGTGAGCGGGGGTCAGACTCCACCAAGGGTCAAATGGACATTTGCCCAGTGCTCTGGGGGATGGGAGGGGTGGAGAGCAGAGGATGGCCTAAACTAGACTCACTTTTCACACGGATGGATGGGAGCAGATGTGGCTCTGGTTCCCAGGAAAGGAAGGCCATCCTCGGGTACTCACACCCAGAGGATTTGGCCAGCCTGCTCAGCAGCGGACACTGGGTGTGATGTTAAAGCCTAAATCCAAAATACCTTGAGCCTTCTCCAGTTCTGCAGTAGTGGGAAAACATCATGTCCTTGCTGAGCTTGGGGTGGCCCACCACTCAAGAGTGAGGAGGGCAGGCCCTGCTGTTCCTGACTTCTTTCCATGTGGGTGTGGGTGTGGGTGTGGGTGTGGGCATGACACATGCTCCGACCACAGCTCAGGCACCATGCATTCTGCTGTCCCCTGGGAATTCGGAACATTAGTCAGAGGGGATCACCAAGGTCATCCACTGAGGCTTAACTTCCTTCCCTTCATCTTCAACAAATAGACAAGTCCCTTCTTTTTTAACACCTCCAATAACAGGAAACTCACTTACCAGCTTGGCAGCTGGATCACTTGTTGGGGGGGGAGATTTATTTATTTACTTTGTATATTTCATGGAGATTCCTTTCTTGTAATGAACAGAAACTTATCTTCCTGTAGTGTTTTTTTCTTTCTGGTCTTAGGTAGAATGGCCACATTATTTATCGCCCATACCCAGATTCATGTTTAAGACTAAACAGGGGCGCTATTAATAATTACACCAGGGTGATACAGATAAACTGGAACTCTCCTGGCAAAACAAGGCTTAAGATGGCTTCCATCGTAGGTTTATTCCAGGGGTAACTATTGTTGATACTCAAAGGCACTTGAGTCACCCCCTGTGGCCTCTCTCCTGTAGAATGAAGAAAGGAGGCTGATTTTTTTTTAGTGGAAAGATAATTGGACTAAGACCAAGAAATAGCTATGTGACTTGTGAGTGCAACATTGGGAAGGGCCAGTTGCCTCCTAAGATCCAATGTTATATTCTGATATTTCAAAGAGAAAGCAACTTGTAGCATTCTGAAATGTGAAAGGTCTGTCAGAAGGACACGAGTTCAACCACACAAATTGTGAAACATAAATTGTGGTTTTATTTGTTCTGCAGAAGTATTAAAAAGCTGAGTTTTTTTCCATGAGGTGGTATAGCGGGGCAGCAGTGGACGCCAAATTTGTCTGCAGCATGGGGCTGAGCTGGCTGCATCAGAATCTGGTGGAAAGTATATGAAAAATCAGATTCCTCAGCCTCAGCTCAGAATCTCCATGGGGGCCTAAAGCATTTGCATTCTGAAAAGCACTAGAAAGAATTCTACTGATGGGTCAAGTTTGAGATCCACCAGCGAAGTAGCCGAGAGCACCAACTTTGGTGTCATACAAGCATTTGCTCTACAAATATTTACTGAGCACATACTATGTGCCAGACAGAACCCATGGCAGACAAAAAATGGCAAAACATCAAACAGACTTGTAGTCCAGGGCTAAGCTGATATTACTAGCGATGTGACTCAACTTCTCAGAGCCTCCGTCTCCACTTCATAAGCTTGTTGTGAGGTGTAAATGGGGCAATGTATGTGAAGTGCTGACCCAGTGGCTGGCCCACAGTGGGCACTCTACAAATGTCAGTTACCGAGAGCACATTGCGTGGAGGATGACAATGACGTCAAAGATGGCAGTGATAAAGCTGGGAAAGGAAGACAAAGAGAGCTCATTAGTTTCATCCCGGCAGCGTGGAAGACCACCTGCCATCACTCCAGGTTCTCAGTGCATCATGGAGCCACTTTTTTATGAAGATTTTGAACAGTCTTTTAATTTTTTTTTTGTTTTATAATCCTCACCTGAGGACATGATTGATTTTAGAGAGAGAGGCAGAGAAAAGCATCGATGTGAGAGAGAAACACTGCTTGCCCTCCGTACATGCCCTGATTGGGGATTGAGCCCACACTCGAAGTTTGTGCCCTGACCAGGGATCGAACCCTCCACCTTTTAGCATATAGGATGACACTTCAACCAACTGAGCCACCCAGCCAGGGCGAGTGGTCTTTTTTTACATATCCTTGTCTCAAGTATAATATAAAGGACCTATATATGGTGATAAATAGAAATTACATCCAACATGAATGTTCTATAAACCCCAATTCACTCAAACATGCCTCAAAAAAACAAAAATAAACAGTATCCAGGCACTTGGCCCGCTCTGACTTTCTTCTGGACCGCTCTAGCTGCGGTGTTCACCTTGACATGGGGCTCCCAAGTCAAATGCATCATTCCAGGCATGTTCTGAACTCAAAAATATATAGCAAAAGAAATAATAAGGAAATTAAAATGGCAAGGAGCTAAGCTATCACTTCTGTCATTCTAGTTCTTGTACGTGGGTAGGCCTCAGAGCAGGCCCCTGTCCCCACAGTGGGGGGGAAGAAGGCTCAGCAATGGCTCAGAAAGAAGGTGGAGGGGGCGTGGTAAGACCACCATGGAGTGAGGCAGGGCCACGACAGAGGAGGAGGCTGAGAAGCTGCCTGTTTTTCAGGCAACAGCTTTCACTCCTCTGAGGAGGTCAACAGAGATTGTAATGAGAACATCTTGGCCTAGACCATGATTCATTGTCCAAAACTGGGCTGGGCCCCTCGCACTGGGAGAATTTCACAGTTTTTCACATTGTTGTCAAGCCTCATTCCCCTGTTTAAGGGTGTCACTCAGGGTTTATTGCAGAAAGGGTCCAAAGGCCTCTGTGCACATATCCTAGGGGGCCAGAGGCTTGGGAAGCGTGGTGGTGGTGATGGGGGCGGTCAGGAGCACGGATAAAGGGCCGTACTGGGAGAGATTAGTGGGAACGCTCCTAGGAGGGAAAACTCAGCTCTCTCTGTTTACACACTCTTGGTTTGGAGCCATGACGAGAAGCAAACACTGAAACGCAATGGAAGAACAAGAAGTTGAAAGGAAGTGCAACTTCCAAGAGGCCCCTGGCTGGCCACAGTGCCACCAGCTATAGCTGCACAGTCTGGGCACTGCATAGTTCCAAAGGGGGCCATCGTACAGAGCAGGCACAGGCCCTTTTTCTGCAAAAGCACAAATAATAAATGTGTTTGGCCCCTTGAGAGCCATATGGTTTCTGTCACACTCGAACTGTGCCATTATAGTTAGGGTGGTCCGATAAAATGCAGGACACCACGTATTTTCATTCTTTAAACCTGGCAACCCAGTTTGTAGCATGAAAGCAGCCACAGACAGTACATAAATGAACGGGTACGACTGTTCCAATAAAATTTCCTTCATAAAAGCAGGCCGTGGGACCAATCTGGTGATGATATAAAGGATAATCCCCGGAGTTTTGCAATGCCATTGTCCTTGCTAGCCAGCAGTACTAACAAGGCAGGCCAGTTTTCAAACAGAATGGCCAAGCAGAGCAGTAACTTTCAATCATGTCAAACCATAACCTGTACAGTGAGATACACATTGGATAGTATGATCAAGCTTTACAAAACCATACTTACCTTCACAAAGTATGACACACTCCAAGATCTCTATACTTTATTACATTCTATTTAATTTATAGAAAATGTTGGTGGTGACAGAAACAGCTAACTTTGTAGTCTTTGGATGGGCCTCCGCTCATAGGTTGCTGCACTTGGAGCTAGGAGATCTGAGTTCCAGTCGTCCAGCTCTCACCAAGAGTTTCCCTTTAGAAGAATCACCTCTCTGAGAATTTGCCTCTGGAAACATGAGTCATAATAATTTCAGAGTGGCTTTATAGGAGAAACATGAAACAATTCAGTTCTTCGGTGTAGCGTAGTCACTATTGGTGACAGCCAGGATGCTGTTAGATAATGCACAGGTACATTGTAGGTGCTTATTTGAATTTTTTATGAAAATAGACAACTTATATCAAATGCATAATGTTAGCAGTGATATAAAGCTTCCTTTCAAAAAACATTTATTATGTTCAATTTACTTATTTATATTATCTGAAATAAATTAATTTTGGTTAGGTTATTTAAAGAAGGATATTAAGCAGACAATAGGACAAGTTATAGGTGAACGTGGCAAATTTGGGCAGATGGTAAGTGAAGTGTGGGAAGCACGGAGATAACACAGGGGCAGGTATAATCTAAAAGACGGTAGAGGCGACATGGTGACCCCTTGGAAACTTGAGCTGAGTGTTGATTCACTACTGGTTCCCAGCACTTAAAATTGGATTGGACCACAATAGGTGCTTAGTAGCTTTTAATGGATGGGTGGATAGATGGGTGGATGGATGGATGGATGGCAGATGATAAATGATGGAAGTATGGATGATGGAGAACTGATAAATGGATGGATGAATGAGTAGATGGAAGAAGGATAGAGAGGTAGATGTGGGATGGACGGATGGATTGATGGATGGATGGACTAATGGGTGGACAGCTGGATTATGGTTGGTTGGACAGATGGATGATAAATGATGGATGGATAGATGGATGGATGGATTCAGGGATAAATGAGGAAATAATTAAAACCCAGCATTTGGAATCAGAAGGACTTAGATTAGAATTACAACAGATGAGGGATAGTGCCAAAGGTGCTGGTGACTGGAAGTGAGAGGGGGAGAGAGGCATTCTTCCTCTGAGGTGTCATCTGGATGCTAAAACCCTCCACACTGCCACAGTCAGCACCGAGCCATGGAAACACTATGTGAAGACAGGAAACGCTAATCTGAAGCCAAGTCTGTTGGCCACCTCAAAATGTCATTACTGAATGGAGACACTTGCAGCAAATACCTAGTGAAGTAAGCATGAATGGAAATATCCCGGGCTATAAATGTTTGGAAATGCTGACTCACGTAAGTCTGAACTTCTAACCATTCGCTGATGTGAAAGGCATCTTCCAGGTGCGGCCCATGAGTGCAGAGGGCAGCAGTGACCAACAGCAATCCCATGTCAGAAGGACAAGGAAACACAAGTGCTTTGGGCTGCCCCACACAGGCGGGAGCTCCCTTCACAGGCCACATTTACACAAAGGGCATTTCCGCTCTGGAGACGGGGGGGGGGGGGGGGGGGGGGGGGGGGGGGGGGGGGGGGGGGGGGGGGGCATGGAGAGGGTGCATGACAAAGGACACCCCCAGTCATATACACACTCTACTTCTCTCATGGCAAAATATTTTGGAAAACATGATTTGCTTGACTTATTTCTTCAATCTCAGGACAGACTCTTCTGTTTTCATGCGCCTGTTTCTTGCTGAAGGTTTTAAAGTGATGTCGCTTTTATCTCTCCCCTCATTTCAATGCAGGAAAAGAAGCCCGACTAGCTGAAGCGTGCCTAAGGAGCGCAGTCTTCATGGGGAGAGGCAGGTATGACCCGTCTCTGTCCACAGTCCTGGGTCTCCACCGGCGGGCACGCGCTCCCACCTCTCGTGCCTCGTTTGCACATCTGTAAAATAGGAATAACTCCCACAGGGCTGTGGTGAGGGTTAAATAAGTCCATAAAGATAAAGCATTTGGAAACATTTCTGGCACTTGGTAGGCACTCAATATATATTACCTAATGTTATTCTATGATCTTACCAGAAACTTTCACTTAGAGAATATCATCTAACCCTCAAAAAATTAGGAGTTTTTCCCAGTTTTCAGACTATACCACTAAGGACCAAAGGTTAAGTGATTTACCATAGTCTACAAAATAGTAGAGGCAGGACACAAATCAGATTTCATTCCAAAATTCCTTGCTTCTTGTCTTTCCTGCCATCCCATGCAACCGTGCTAACCTGATATGTCAATTAAATGCCATTTCCATAAAGTGTTCATTTAATTTGAACTATATTTTAAATTTTTCAATCTAACAACAGAATGAACTTTCCTCCCCCCACCCCTGTGGATTTTGTTGTTATTGTTCAGTGGTGTGTGTGTGTTGGGTTGAGGAGAGATGCTAAAATCTGACTCAAGTAACCTTGAAGGTGAACCCAATTTCATTTTCTTCCATGAGCCTTAGTGGCAAGGGAACGTGGAGGAGAGATTCAGGGAAAAGAGATGGTCCAGGTGGCCCCTGCCTGGAATGGGTCCCTCGTCTCCTCTGCAGGCCAGTGCAGAAGACTGAGGCTGCTGGGGGCAGCTGGAATGAGCGGAGCCTGCCCTTTGGCTACCAGCTTCTTCCAGGACTCAAGGTGTCTGTCCTCCAGCCCTCTGTCCGGATCTAGGTCTCATCCTGAGCCCAAGACTTCTTACCTTCTGAGAGACTGCAGGGTAGAGAAGACATGGGCATAAATGAAGATGGTTCGATCGAAAGGAGAAAAAGGAAAGAGTAGTGAGGAAGGTGCTCCCAACTGCCCATGATTTTCTTAAAAAAGAAGCAAGAGTATTGGGTAGATGAGGGAGCTAGTGGGAGCCTGGGGTGAAGTAGGAGAAAGCTAGACTGGACAGGACAAAGAAATGCCAGGAGACCTTGTGGACCATTTACTAACGACAACTGCCTCATTCTTCAGACCCTAAATGTGTCTTTCTTTAAAAAGTAGCTTCCATCTTGAAATGTCAGGCAGTGGTCTGTAGGGCTCTGCTGAGGGCAGATGTCAAGTTCATGCAACTCAGCATGGACTCATCAGTCCCCAGATAAAACCTCGCTGCACACGCGCGGTGTCCTGGGACCTTGGCCAAGCTCTGGGGATACAGTAGTGGAAATAAAACATGTCCCTGCTCTCATGGAACTTCTGGGGCAATGAGGCAGACAATAAGCAAAAACAAACCATGTTCATGAATAAGGAAACAAGCAGAGAGTGAGGAGAGAGACTGTGAGGGTGCACCTTCGGGGCAGGGGTCGGAGAAGGCCTCACAGGACGGCAGGATAAAGAGGGTTCCCTCGGGCAGAGGGAATAGCGTGTGTGCAGGGGCCTAAGAAGAAGCTGTCGGGGTGGTGAGCCTAACCTGCTGTGAGCCAGAAGAGTGAGGCAAAGTGGGATCATTAGAGGGTAGGAGGGTCGGGTGGGGACTGGCAAGATTAGGACCTTTGGAAGTCCACTTGGGCACCAGCCTTTGTACCTAATGAAGTTTCCTTCATTAGCAATGTCCAAATTACACATTTTGAAAGCTTTAGGCTGAGGTAACATCTTTGTGTCACCTACACTGTCCCCAAGCTATCATGACCAGACAAAATACTCGGAGATGGCTGGGATCAAGGGTCATGCTAAGCTCAAACATTTTGCTCTTCATAGAAGCTTACCACCTTGGCTGACATCAAAGCCACTGTGGAGCTTTGTAAATACACAGTGGATGGCAGGGCTCCCCCTCAGGCCTTCCACACCAGAATTCCTGGGGTTGGGATGTGGGGAGGGGTGGGGTCAAGACCCAGATGGTTTTGCTGCCTTCCAAAGTCCCATCTTAACCCCCTGGCCTCATAAAACCCTGGTGTCCCCACAGACCACATCAAAGATGGTGCCCAAAGAGACTGCCTTTCTCTCTGTTGATAAGGACTCAATCCCAGCACTTCTGCCCTGCACCGTTTACCTGCTGCTGCCTCTCAGGAAAGTAAACCTGTCCATATGTCAATATTGACTCTGTCTGCTGCCCTCAACGGAAGAAGAGAAAACTGTTTTCACTGTCAAACTCGTGTTTGTACAAAGGATTTGTAGGCTTTCTCAGAGCTATGGAAAATCAATCACCCCCAGTTAACCTGTGCCCTTAATGAGGTGGTAGCATTTCTCCCACCATCCTATCCATCAGGGATGACAGTGCATGGCTTGTCAACCAGTAAGAATGCAGGTTGAAAAGAATTTCACCCAGAACCCTGGGTAGACAGATGCTCAAAGTGTAACCCAATCTGAGAGGGTAAATCTGGCCCTGCTGTTTCAGAGGACAGTGCTGGCGGGGCTCCATCGGGGACCCATTCGGAAGAGACGAGCAAATGCTGAGACTCTCCTAAGAAGACAATATTCTTTGGTATCGGGGAAAGCTTTATCAGCCCATCACATTTGCTCCACTCCATAGTCTGCCCAGTGCTATTTCCGAGGCAGGGCTCTGCTACCTTGAATGCAAAGAAATAGCGCGTCCAGTCGCTGAAACCAGGCGTTGCTCGGATGGATGGCAGGCATTCCTGGGATTGGCTCCCAGGGGAGCGAGATGTTTGCAACTGCAACATCCACCAGCTTCAGCAGCCTCAGCCACAGCCACGTGGTTTCAGACATCCAAGCCACCTGGGACAGACACACTGAAAAGTCATTTGCCGGGCGCAGGAGGAAAAACAAATCTGATCACTGCCTTCGTCATTCAGAAGAGCCCTGGGGTTTTAATGGGTCAGTTTGAGGGGCCTAACGCAGGAACATCTGAGAAAGAGTTTCAGGGGCCATGTACACTCTGCCAAAAGTGCAGCCTAGATGTGCAGTTCCGGCTCCCAGCGTGCGCTCAGCACCGAGCCGGACGCCAGGAGGTAAACCAAGGCTGCGAAACATCAGGCAGTTCCCAGTCCGTCTGATGCAGCCGCTGGAGGGTCTCAAACTCCTCATGGAAAGAACTGAAAAATCTAGGTGGGGAAAGGAGCGGGGGGGGGGGGGGGGGGGGGGAGAGACGGAGAGAGAGAGAGAGGAGGAGAGGTGTGGAAAGAAAGGAAGGGGAAGGGGACAGGGAAAAAGAGGTCGATGAATGTCTTCTAATGTGTACCTTACTGTTCACCAGTAAAAGCTTTAAAAATTTTAACTCATTGAATCCTTCCAACTCAGCCCTCTAAGTCTTGTTACCTTTCAAACAGGGACAATACTAGGACCCACCCCAGAGGATTGTCCTTCTATAGAATCTCAATAAAACAGTACCTAGAATGTGCATAAAATAGTCTTAGCAAGTACTGGGTGCCCAATAAGTGTTATGTACTTATTGTTAGTATTACTACTACTACTACTTATATTATACCCATTTTACAGATAAGAAAGCTGAGGCTTGCAGGGATCACATGGGCAGCAAGCAATAGCCCGCATCAAAAGTTAGGTCTTCCCAGCTCTAGAGATCAAAGTCTTTTCTGTACTAGCCTTGAGGTGTGAGGAACTCACTTCCCCTAGCAAGAGTTTGTGGGTCTGTGTGGGAGCTGCTCTTGGGGACCTCAGCCGTGCAGTGCTGCTATCACAAAGTTTGCAGTGCTCCACAAGGCATCCTGGCCTCTCCTGTCCCCTGGGCCCAGGAAACCCTGCTCTGGGTATTGGTGCACCCCAGGCCACTCCTGGGGTGACTGCACTTCGTCCCCTGGAGGCCCTTTGTCCTAGGATGCAGGGTGGCTGGGACCACACACCTCCTGACACCTGGGCTCCCTCCCTTGCTAAGACCATTGAGCTGGCCCCTGGCTGGGCCTCCTTGAGAGGCACAGCAACCCACCAGGAGGAAATGTAGTGTCCTCCACGCACTTTTTTCCCTCCTGTTTCGTGTGGCCTTCGGGTCTGGGTTTGGAGAGGACCTATCATATACTTTCACATGATTTTGGAGATGTTTTTTCCTTGAGGAGGCAAAATCGGCATTTTAATTTTTTTTAAATTTATCCTCACAAGAGGTGAAGCATTCCAAATAAAACTTTCTCTCAAGAAATTCCTGGCCTAAATGAGAACTAAATATCAAAAAATTAAATCTGATTCTCAAAGGCTATTTAAAGAGTGTTATAAAGACTAGTACATGAAATAATTCTACAAGCATTAGCATTCTAATCTAATCTGCGTTATCTCTCTTATTCTGTCATGTATCATTATTCAAACTTAATAAACATTAGTTGGTTCCAAAAGGCTATTAACCTGTTTTTCAAGTTATCTAGCTAACCCACCCCTTTAAAAATATCTTTATTAGCATCACCCTGTCTCTTTACTAAGTATTTGAAAGATCTGATAAGTGTTTTATATTTAAAATTCATAGCTTGTATCACCATCATTAGTGATTACAGCATGTTACAATAACAAGAATCCACTTTGCTCCAGCAGACCAATAGAACGCCAGCGTACAAAGTGCATCTTCAGTCCAGAAGGTATCATCGGGCTTGTGGTCCTCTATCTGAAAACGCACATTGAGGAACGAACAGTGGATCCACGTGACGTGGCTTGTGCTTATGCCTGGCCGTTCCACTGAGGAGACACGCTGTAATCTGCAGGGTCACGGGATCATAGGTCACACAGGCATGGCCAGATGCCAGAGACCATGCTGAAGTGCTCCCTCTGCACTCAGCGATCTTCCAAAGGCAAGGTCAAATACATGGATGTTGAGTGCAGAGTCTGGCTGGATGAAGGCTCAGTCACACACATAGCATTGTCCCAAAATTATCTCTTTGCCCATTCATAAAAACAAAATGGTGAGCCCGGTGAGGGTCAATCTGTGTCTGACTCACTTAGATATCTCTACCCCCTGGGGCACTGCTTGGTTGGTGGAATCAAACTGTGCCCCCCAGAGGCTTCTGAGAGGATGGCTCCTTCTCTGGGCAGCACCAATTTCACATACCCTCCTAGACCCGAGTACTAAGTCTGGGGCCTCTCCTTCCAGACCCTGTCTCTGTTTTCAGCAGGGCTCAACAGACCAGGCCATGGCCTGTCTGCCAGAGTTAACCCGTGGGGTCCGGACCTCTGACCGGTCCCGCCAGAGGCCCTGGCACAGCAGCTTCCCCTTTGCCTGTCTCCAGGGAGCCAGGGCCAGGGTTTGCGAATATCCGCTGCCAAAGTGGCTTTTGCTATGAGATCAAAAAGGAGTGTACTAGTCTTTAAAGTTCTCTAAGAAATAAAAGACAGAGAGAGAGAGATGTAGATAAGATAGATTTATGATAAGAAATTGCCCCTGAAATGCTTAGGGAAGCCCGAAGTCACAAGATCGGCAGTCACAAAGCCAACGAGCTGGAGACTCGGGAGAGCCGATGGTGTACCACACTTCCGGTCCAAGTCCAAGAGCCTGAGAACCAGAAGAGCCAATGGTATCAATTCCGATCTGAGTCCAAGTCCAAAGGCAGGAGAAGACTGATGTCCCAGCCCAAAGACAGTGAGGTAGAAGGGGCCAATGCTTTTCCTCAACCTTCTGTTCCATTCAGGACTTCAGTGTATTGGATGAAGCACCCCCAATTGTGGAGGGCGATCTTCTGGACTCCGCCTACCTGTCCAATGTTAATCTTATCCAGAGACCCAGCCTGAATAATGGTCAACCAAGTAGCTGAGCACCCAGTGGCCCAGGAAATGTGACAGAGCAAATTAACCATCACAGGAGATGAGCAGCTTATGAGAGGGGACCAAAAACCCCAGGAATTTATTTATTTAAAAAGTGTGTATTTATTCTTATATATTTAAACTTCAGTCACCTTCAAAGTACTCTCCATTTGATGTAGTACATCCATCAAGACGTTTTTTCCACAGCTCAAAACAGTTCTTGAACTTGTCAGTTTTGCTGCCTTTTAGTGGTTCTGCCATTTTTGTTTCATCTCTTACACATCAGCAAAACATTTCCCTTTGAGGACTTTCTTTATCCAGGGAAACAAACAAACAAAAAAGTCACTCAGAGTGAGATCTGGTGAACAGGAAGGGTAGGGCAGGGGTCAAACCGTTTTTTGTCAAAAACTGCTGAACACTCAGGATGATGTGGGTAAGTGTGCTCGTAAATCACCCATCAGGAAATGGGCAAATGCTTTGAGTCTTCAAAAAAAATTCACTGAAGCTGAATGCAGCCTCTCACAACACCACCAGCTGGTACACTGATACAGATGGGTTCCTAGAATAATAACCTAGCAGGGGAAGCGTATCTTAAAAGGGCCCTCCTTCCTACAGGTAATTTCAGGATTTTTTGGGGTCTCACCTTGTATGTAGATCTTTGCTCCCAGGAGGTTGGAAATTCTATAAAATCCTAGCAGTGTGGAAAGAACATGAGTTTTGGCACCAGTTGAGACTGAGTTTAAACCACACTCTACCATTTAAGAGCTGTATGGCCCAAGCCAGATTACTTAACCTCTCTGAGCCTGTTTCCTCATCTGCAAAATGGGGGTAATCCCACCGTCATCGAAATACTGTACATTGAGCACCTAGCTCACTCAACATCTGGCACGTAGAGAGGGGCTCAGGAAATGCCAGTCTCCCTCTCCCCACAACCAAGTGCATTTCTGCACTGGCCTCCTCTTCAACCTTATTGCCCATGGATGGCGAATCTTCCTGCCCTCATCCAAATGCCACCTGCCCTTTAAGGTCCTCTTCCCCAGAAAGGACTGTCCAGGAGCCCCAGAACCCCTTTCGTCAACCCCTATCACATTTGATCCATAGCACATGGCTCAAAGCACACCTGGGTCTCAATGTCATTTTTATTTGTTCAAACAGATTCTAACACCAATGGAAGAGGCAGCTATATGTTAGACAAATTCTCTCCTTCTAACCCTGAGACATACCAGCAAAATAGGACTGAGCACATTGGAAGTGTCTAAGAGAAGAATGAACTGAATCTAAATATGTAACTGCTCATTGGAATGTATTGATTTCTTTCAATAAAAAAGAACCCCTTCATCTTCCATCCCAATGTGTTCAAGGGACTCACACATCTCATGGGTCTGAGCACTGGAGTGAGGGCCCAAGTGAGTCGTACATCATGGGACCAAGCCACATGGACTCTCCAAAAACCACATGGTGGCCAGCAGGAACCAGGATGTCTTGTAGGCATCATGAGGATGTACTGGGAAATCTTGGGAACAAAAAGTTCCAACACATTATTCAAGTTTATTAATAGCAAAACTGCCCTTTAAATCCTCTCTGCCACTTTCAGTAGGATTTTAGCAGAGGATTTTAACTCTCTGTTCCTCATTTATGTCACCAGTTTGTATGAGGATTTAATGAAATAATGTGCAAATAGAATAAGAACAGCATAGCATAGCTGGGATAAGGAGTCAGGTTCACATCTCAGCTCTTCTGCCTACCTGCTGTGTGGTAGCAGGCAAGCTGCTTATCTTCTTGTGCCTCCGTTTCCTAATCTGTAAAATGGGGATTACAACAGTATTTATCTCTTGGGTTGTTGTAAGATTGAACGAGAAAATACATGCCAAGTGTTTAGAGCAGAAGAGAAGGGAACAAAGGAAAGTTCAGTAAATTCTAGCTATTATCACAGGAAGGACCAAGTCTGGTCCCAGGAGTTCACTTTGTGGGCACTCAGTGGGTAGGAGCTACTGTCACCTAACGGGCGGTCAGTTGAGGAGAACAGAAAACCCTTGACGAGAAGAAGCAGCCAGGGCTGTACCCTGAGCAAAAGCTGAACTTTTAAACCAAGGAAATACCATGGAAGCAAAACTGACTGCCATTATTAATAAACCTGAACAATATGTTCTTCAGTAAGGGGGGGAAACATACACACAAACGTAACACAAAATTATGTCTGGTTCTGGTCCCCCAAATAAATGGAAGTTCAGACATTTCTTTATAAGCAGGTACCCCTAAAAAAATGCAATGCTGATAACCGAAGACATGTCGTAACCTTGCTGCGTGGGGTAATCACGTAAGAGCACTGCTTTTTCCCACCATGAAGAGTCTGACGTGCAGTCAGTGACCTTGATGATCTTGTGGTTTTGTTCTTTAAATACCTTCCATGTTTTTGAACTTGGTGAGCTAGTCCTATTGAAATCTGACTCCCTTCACTTGTTGCAAGTCAAATTCTTTTCTTTCCTGAACTTTTGTCTGATCTTCCATCGACAGTTCCAAGACCAGTGGTGCGGGCTTAATAGTCACCTTTTCCAGCTCCGAGGTTGCCAGCCGAGAAGTTCCCCCATGCAAGAAGGTGTTATTAAAGAGTTGGGGGCCGGGGTGTGAGTGCTGAGAGCAGCATAATAGGAAAAGGTGAGAAGATTCCAACTGGGTACACCTGCCCTTAGATGAACTGGTCTATCCTTGCACCTGGTAAATAATGTAGAAGACCGTGGGTGTCCCTAAGCAAGGAGCTGCAATCAGGTGACCATGAAGCTACACAGAGGCTGAGTCAATTAAGACTCCTTAAAGATAGCCCCATCCGAATTTCTAAGTCATGGGATGTGATTTACAAATTTATACATAAATTAGGATAGTTATAAATAAGTAAATATACTTATAAAGATACATGGAAATAAAATAAACTCAATATTATATTCATTAAAAGTGATATATATTGATATATTGTGTTATACTATTGATATTAATATGATATATAATATTGCAAATTAACATTGAATGTATTAAACATAAGATTATATACAGTTATAGTGTATCAATAATAAAATACATTTTTATAATTTTTAACACAAGCTAGGTCAACAAAGTTCATTTAGACATTTCCAGTTCTGATTTGGAGCAATCCTTATGGATTTTAATTTCAGGATTAGATAGAGTGATTTGCAATATGTATAGAGATCATTTGAATACCAACTAGATATTTTGAAAGTGTTTGACCATATTTGAAAACAGTTTCTTTCCTTAGCAGCTTACATACTACCCAGAGCATCTGTCTGAAGCCAGTCAGGCTGCTGTGACAGAATCCCATTGACTGGTGGCTGATTAACCACAAAATTTATTTCTCACAGTTCTGGAGGCTGAGAAGTTCAAGATCAAAGCCCTGGCAGATTTGGTGTCTGATGAGAGCCCACTTCCCAGTTCATAGATGACCTGTCTTCTTTTCTTTGTGTCCTCACCTGGTGGCAGGGGCGAACTCTAGTCCCTTCAGCCACTTTTAAGGACACTAATACCATTCATGAGGGCTCCACCTCATGCCCTAATCACCTCCTAAGGGTCCCACCTCCGAACTCCATCACCCTGGAGATTAAGTTTCAACAGATGAATTAGAGGGGCGAAGGAGAGCACAAACTTCCACCTGTAGCAGCCTCATTCAGTTTTCACTAACTCTGAAGAAGTGGTTTCCTATACAAGTTGAGTGTTAACCAAGACCATGCTTGAATTAGCACAGAGACCAAATCTATAGTGTAAACATGACATTAGCAGACATTTATTAAGAGATTACTTTGGGCCCAGACCTGTGCTAAGGGCTTTATCTACATTATTGTATTTAATTTTATATTTCCCTATGGGGTGGCATAACTGAGACCCCCTCATGTTCACTGAGGAAAGTAATCTGCCTGCAGTTAAATAAGGAGTATGTGGCTGAGTAGGTGTCTGAACCCGATCTTTCAGATTCTCGAGTCTGAACTCTCAGGCACACGGTTACGCCATTCCTCATAGACTGTTCACATCTATTCATTCTTTCATTTATCCAGTAAACGTAGAGTCTTTGGGCACGTACTGTGGTCAGGTGCTGTGATCAGAGCAGAAAAGAATGAGTGACAGAGAAAGAGACAGAGAAGCTGCCCACCTTGCATTTCTGGAGCCAAGGTGACGAGAGACAGAAAAATACACAAGTAATAGAGTACATAGTATGTCACATGGTGATGAGCGCTATAGGAAGAAAAAGGAAGCCTCAGAGATGGCCGAGGGGTCCTGGGGGAGGAGTGGGGTGGTCATTTTAAACCCGGTGAGCAGGTTCCCCTGTTAAGCAGAGACCTGGAGGAGGTGAGGGAGTGGAGGGGGTTGCCTCCCAGGGAGGGAGAAGAGCACATGCACATGGCCTGGGGTGGAAGCCTGCGGGGCTGTTCCAGGGGGACCCAGGAGGTCACTGTGGCTGGAGCTGAGTGACTTAGGGCAGTGGTTTTCCAAGGTCAGTTCTTGGACCAGCAGTGTCAGCATCACTGAGAGGGGAAGGGAAGGGGGAAAGGGAGGGAGCTAGTTAGAAAAGTGCAAAGTCTCAGGCCCCATTCCACACCTGGAAAAGTAGAAACTTGGGGTGGAGCCCGGTTGTGTGTGTGTGAACACTTTATTTTGAGACTTCCGGCCAAGATGGAAGCGTAGGTAGATACACTGTGCCTCCTCCCCCAACCAGAAGAAGAACAACAAATTTAAAAACAAAAAACAACCAGGAATGACATAAAACTGAACTGTATAGAAGTCTGACAACCAAAGAGTTAAAGAAGAAACATTCATCCAGACCAGTAGGAGGGGGCGGAGATGGCCAGCCAGGGTGGAGAGGACTCAGAGCAAGGCCTGTGGCTGGTGGATTAACACTGGTATAACTCTGCTAACTAAACTGCAAACTTTATTTGTATTTCACTGGTGTGAGCAATCTTTGGTTTGACCAGGCCTCCATGTGATGCCCACTGAAGTTTGAGGACCACTGATCTAGGGGAGCAGCCACAGGGGAGGGGGACAGGGAAGCTGGGTGGCATCTAGATCCTGGAGACCTACAGGCAGTTGTGAGGCCTTTGGCTTTTCCTCTGGATGAGATGCAAGGCATCTGGAGGGTTCTGAGTTCAAATGACCCTTTCACGACATGGTCTGACATGCTGCCCTATTTCAAAGTCAGACAGGCTTTCCCCACCCCTACCCCCAACTCATGTACTCTGATCCCCTTCTCTTGCTTTATTTGTCTTCTAGTCTTTGCTTTTTTCCCCTTATTTATTATCTTTTCTGTATTATCCTCCACCCCCTCTGCCCAAGGGCTGGGATCTTTTCCTTAGCCACTGACACACTCCCAGCACCTGGAACAGCTCCTGGCGCTCCATGCGGGCTCTGTTTGCTGAAAAGATGAAAACACCTAGAGCGAAAAAGTAGGCAGGGAAGGAGCGAACTGTTTTGACACCCATTTTGAAAGGCTCATTCTGGGTACTGGGTGAAGAGACCAGCAACAGGTGGGAGTGGAGGGGCAGCACGGGCAGGGAGAGTGGGTGGAGGCTCCTGCCACGGCCAGGGGAGAGACGAGGCTAGCTCGGGGTTGCATGGGTGCTACGGGACCTGTCCTCCACATGCTGGTTGAACAGACATTCACATTACAGGCCTCTGAAAAATACACTGTTTGAGAAGAGATCTAAAGAGGAACTTTTGAAGATAAATCAACTTATTTTAAGCTTAAAAAATAAACTCCTAATATTTGGTTATTTTTTAAAGAATTTCCTGTGCACGTGCAAAATGCCTAGCTTTGAGTCTCTATTGAGGCATGCAGAGTCTATTATTACGGCCTTGATGTTTAACTTCCCGTCAAAGGGAGCAGGCCAAGATGGCCAGATCTCCAGTTCAAGAATGTTAAACACTATTTACCATGTGCCCCAGACTTAACACACTTGACTTAATGCTGAACAGCACAGTTCACAAAGGACATACTCTTCCTTCCAGAAATAGGGTGAAGATGTGGGGGTAATTGAGATAACACCCCAAAGGTAGTATGACACTTTAGAGGCAAAGAAACAGCCTAGAGGTTAAAGCTAGTCCTGCCTCTTATTAGCTGTGTGAGCTTGGACAAGTTACTCAACTGCTCTGGACCTGAACGTCTTCACCTTATTATCGCTGATAATAGTGCCGATAATACTGGTACTTTGCATACCTATCACAGTGCAGAACCTAATGATTTTTATTTTAGCAGGGGAGGTTGCTATTGAGTTGCCAAACTGAATCTCTAATGGGGAAGATAGCAAGTCAGTTTCCAAGAAATCGTTTTGTTCTTGGAAGACTTCTTCAAAGGCCCCTTTTGGTTATGTGGACGAAGGCTGAGAAGAGCCCCATGCTCTGGAGGAAAAGCTCAACAGGACAGTTTCTTGGCTTAGAAAAGGCCACTCCTCTCCAGCCTCTTCCAGTTTTACATAAGGACAGAGGAGACCGCTGGAGGGGGGAAGTTGGAGGGGTGACCCCTTCACTTGGTAGGTTCCTCTGCTAGAACCTCTCTGATGGATGGAGGTGGACTTGACTGAGGTCAGCCGGCAGGAGAGGATCCTCCCGGGGGCCTGGGAAGGGGAAATAATGCACGTGTTTGCTATTATCAGAGAATAAACATCAATAATCACAAACATTCGAACCGCTTTACAGTTTCCAAGAGGTGGTCACATATATCAATATGGTCTTGACAACACCCTCGTTGAACCTGGTTTCCCAGCATGAGGAAGCCACATCTGCACCCCCCACCCCACCCAAGCACAGTGTGGAACGATCTTCCTGGGGTTCCAGCCAAGAAGTGCCCCTGTGGATGCCCAGCCGCTGTGACTTCGGGGAGTTGAACACCCGCCTTTCCACCCCATATCTTGCTCTCAGATCCCTTTTAAAATACTTTTCTCACCCTTTTCATCACCAGCCACTCATTCTCTCTCTCTGGTTATAACTTTTCCGGAGACCCATCAGTTCTAATTAAGGTTTACTTTTCTCCCAGCTTTGAATGCCCCGCTCTACCTCCTGGCTGCTGCTTTCATCTCTTCTCTTTATTTGATGGTTGCATAGTCGCCTCCTTCTGGGTACCTCTCTGCCAACATGCGCTGGCCTTCAAAACCTTCCCTCGGTATATTGCCCCGTAAGCAGCTCCCCACACCCTCAGGAACATGGGCAATTAAATCCATCTGACAGATGATGAACCCAGCCACATTGATACCACCAGTCAAACTGTGTCGCCCCAAAGTGCAGCCCAGCTCTTGGAACACCCCCTGCACCTACAGCTCCACTCTTTCCCTCACACCAACTCACCTTCGACTTGTGAGAATATTTGCACCATCCTGGCCATGCAATGCATTTATGAAAACATGGGGGTATTTCATTCAGTAGAATAGGGCTTCATCACATTCTTTTCTTATCTCATACACCCCACCCCACCTTACAATCATGGCCAGAGTGGTTCTTTTTAGGGTGATCAGGGAACAGCTGTAATAAGGCCATTTCTCCTAACCCACCTAGGAACTGTGAGACCAAGGAGACGTGACTGCAAAAAGGCCAGTGAGTAGCCTGAGCAAAAGAGATGGCCTCAGGGGGGCCAGAATCTGCCAAACAGCTGACCAGTGAAAACGAAATTGGCAATAAGGCCCAGTTTGCATTTCAAAGGGGAAATTAAAACCAGGCTTTTGGGGAGGGCAGGCCCTAATCAGAGGGGAGGCGCTGCCTGTAACCAAGGCAACGTGCAAACACCAACTTTTCCTTTCTCCTCTCTTCCTCCCCCGAGGCCAACTTCCAAGCAGGCCTCCTACATTCACATATCTCAGGGAGAGGTGTCAAGAGAGGATGAAGACATCTTATCTTTCCCTGAGAAAATCCAAAAGGTTGAGGATGCTCCCACCAAAGAAAAATTTACAAGATAAAGAACAATCACCATGGTTGCTTGTGTCAGCAGAGGGACTTATATAATAAATATAGGCAGCCTTTTGCATCTTCCCAGACTGAGGTCATGAAGACCCCTCTAGAAGGATTAGGAATTTAAAAGAAAGTTATATGAAAGTAGTCTAGAATAGCTTCCACTTACGTGACTGCTGCAGCGCACGGAGCAGTTGTGCATACATTACTGTCTTGTGAGGTGGGTCTCACTGTCTCCTTCTGCAAGGGGGAAAGGAGGGCCCAGGCAGTTGAAGGGACTGGTCCAAGGTCTGGCACCTGTTCCAGAGCCTCCAGCAGAGTCAGTTCTCAGTAAATACTTATTAAATGAATGAACACAGCTCATGTTAGAACCAACCTCGGCTTTAAAATTTCCAAACCCACGTTCAGTTTCTTGCTGTCTCGCTCCATCCTACTTGCACTGAATTCCTGCGGGAGCCTCTCATCCTTTCATTCATCAATTTACTGAATCTTCACTGAGGCCCCACTGTGGGCCAGACTCTGGGAGGAAACACTAACCCCAGCAGGAAGGAGGCCCGGGCCCTCCTGAAGCTGACACTCACATGGAGGGGGTAAGGGTAGTGGGTAGACAGGAAGAAGAAAGAGGTAAACCAGAGAAGTCCAGATTGTGTTAAATGCCCCAATGGGTCAGGAAGTAATGAAGCAAAGGTGTGTGTGGCGGCTATTTATGGGGGCCTCTGGGTGGGGTTGCTCTTGACACCATGGCCGTACATAGCAACTCAGATACATACAGTGTGTGTCCTATTAGTCAAAATTTCTATTAGCTATAAGTTTCAATTTAAGCACACTTTTAGAGAGTTGAGATGGCTGTTAAAATACTAACTGGATGGAAATTTTTAATACATTCTGTGCATGTCACTGCTTCATTAAGCGCTCAAGTGAGGTCTGGAAAGCTATCAGCTCTGTACTCAGTGGTTATACTAAATGAAGACTGAGGCCCCGACCAGTGTGGCTCAGTGGGTCGGGCATCGTCCTGCAAAGCAAAAGGTCACTGGTTTGATTCCACGGATTTGGGTTTCAGTCCCTGCTGAATGGTGTTTCTCTCTCACATCAGTGTTTCTTCCCCTCTCTTTCTCCCTCCCTTCCCTTCTCTCTCTAAAAGTAAATAAATACAATCTCTTTAAGAAAAATAAAACTAAATGACTCAGTTATTTCCTCTTGTCCATCCACTGCCATCTCTCAGTGGGGCAGCATCGTAGAGTCACCCTCATATTGTTAACCAACTCTAAACTATGACCCAGAAGGAACTAATGGTGGGTCCATTCAAATCAACAGTGTTTGGTAATGCTTTTCAGTTACTCCTGACAAGGGAAAGGAGGACAAGCAGGAGAAGGAGCAGCAGTAATTCCTTTATTTTTTCAGCAAATTACTTAAACACACACAACTGGTTAATAACAGCACCAAGGCTAGAACACAGCATCCCAACCAAGTCTGAGGCTTTTTCTAATCTGGACCACAGGAATCTGCTCAGCCTCAGGGCTCTCATCCATAAAAAGAAGAATTGCCCCAAATGACCTGAGGTTCTTTCTGGCTTTAACACTCTTCTGGTGGAGGACTTTCATTTCCAGTCACGATGGAGCAACAGGAAACAACACCAACCACCAGACAAGGCATGTGAAACAATGCTTTTCAACACAGTGCGAATCAAGCAATGCAGGAGAGACGGAAAACAAACATGAGGAGCCAATAATTTCCTTAGCTCCCTGTCTTAAAAGAGTTTCCAGGCCATGGGGCAGGAAGGAGGGACCACGGCAGTGTCCAGCGAATTCCTGAGTTGAAGACACACAGCTGAGAATCCAGGGAAACTGAAGGATGCTGAGCTCACAGGACAGTCCCAGAGAGAAAGGAGAGAGTTTCAGACAAAGAACTCTAGAAATCTGCAGAGGGCTCCCTTTCAGTATCCAGCAGACACCTGAGTGGTGCAGATAATTGAGAACACTATCTGAGGCCAGGAAAAGAACCAGCTAAAAGGATTAAAGGGAACAGCATATAGCATTCACATAAGGCAAGGAAGAGTGCCTCTTCTCATGAGGCAAGCTGAAAAACTTCCTCAATCATAGGGCACTGGGTGGAGTGCTTAGGTCTTGCCTTGAGACCGGGGACTAGTTAGCCCTTGACAAAATGTTACCCTGGTTTTACCTAATAGGTTTAGAAGGAAGATCTGGGGGAAAATAGATTATTTAACTATATCCCACTCAAGAATATTTATAGAAATATAAAAATATTCAGCAACCAATGTGTAAAATTGACAGTATCTGGCATTCAATCAAAGATCAGCAGGCATGTGGAGATGGGAAAATTTGATGTATAATGAGAATAATCAATCAGCTGATGCAAACCCAAAACTGACACTGATGTTACAATTGGAAAATAAGAGCAGTAAAAGTTATTATAACTATATCTATTATACAGGGTCCGGTCCACATAGTGCCTCTTGTTTATTACAAAATCTTTTATTACAAGATCATAAACCTGTCATTCTGTAACATAACAATATCATGTTCAAGCATACCGTATGACATTTTAGGTGAAACGTTCAAATTAAAACGATAAATTATTACACCCATATCATTTCCCTACCAATCACACTCGGGCAGGCCTTACTTCTGCCAGACCCTGTATAGTACATACTATAACTGTTTTTCAGAGTTACATAGAGTCAAGGAAAGTATAAAAAAGACCAAAGGGCACAAACTTACAGTTATAAGGTGAGTAAGGAAATCTAATGTGCAGCATGGTGACTGTAGTTAACAATAATGGATTATATACTTGAAATTTGCTAAGAGAGCAGATCTCAAGTGCTCTCACCAAAAACCAAACCAAAGGTAACTATGAGAGGTGATGGATATGTTACTTAGTTTGATCGTGGTAATCATTTCACAACGTATATGTCGCATTGTACACCTTAAATATACACAATTTTTTGCCAAAAATAAATAATAAATGTTTGCTTTAAAAAAACTGGTAGCCTTTTCAGAGTGAACTTTGTAAGCCATACAAATGTCTAATCACTCTACTGTACAGTGGAAACAAACAAATTGTATGTCAACTGTGATTGAAAAATTAATTTAAAAAATTATACATGAAAAATTTCAAAAACAGCCCCACATTGAACTTCTAGAGATGAAAAAGACACTGGGTTGGATCAACGGCAGGTCAGGTCATTCAGAAGAACTTGTTAGTAAATTTGGAGATGGAATCATAGAAACCGTCCAAATGGGACACACAGAGAAAAGGTGTTGAGAGAAGAGCAGAGAGGATCCCTGTCACACACACACACACACACACACACACACACACACACACACGACTGAGGTCCTGAAGAGAGGGGGGCGGTGGTTAGGACAGAAAAAGCGTCTGCAGAAGTAACAGCCCAAATGTTCTGGATATGATGAAAACTACGAACCCACCTATCCAAGAAGTTGAATGAATTCACAGTGAGTGGGTATAACTGTGTTTCAGTAAAACTTTATTTATTTAAAAAAAAGGGGATGGATCAAAGTTGGTTCGTGGATTTCGGTTTGCAGACCCCCATCCTAAAACAATCAGGAAATACATGAATATTTCCATCAGCCGAATATGGAGAAGATAATCTTATCCAAAACTCCAGAAGGAACTTCTCTAAATAAATTTTAAAAATGCCAAAATAATTTAATTTTCAAAGTAGCTCGTACATAATAGACATGTGCTTCAGAAATTTCAGTTTCAGTTGAACATTCGCCTTCAGAATTTATTTTCATGTAAAAATATTTAAGATGACTCCCACTGTCAGGCAAAGGCACATGTGCAACCAGAAGTTAGCCTCCGGAGGCCTCTCTGACCCCTGACCCTTTTTTTGGATTGCAATTTGGCATCTGTGACTGGTCTTTGTTCTTAGATATTATGCTTTAAACGCAGTTCAGTAAAGCCACAATTACAGATTCCAAACGAGCATTATCATCACCGCTTTTGAAAAGGGCTGTTTTAGAGAGCCTGGAATGGCTCTGGAAATGAGCAAAGAATGCACCAAGTAGCAATCTGGCAGCCGAGCTGCCTGGGCTTCGGGAGGGATGATACAGCTTGGTCTGACCTACCTGCCGGGAGAGAGTCTGAAGTGTTCTTGCCTCTGGAAACATCAGGGCTGCCTCCTGCTCCCCAAGTCTGGATGTCAAGGTAGAAGCTTTGCCTTGCCATCTCTCCCAGGCAGCAACTGCTTCTCTGAACCTCTGCTTCTTTCAAGCTAGTAATTTATCGTAATATTACACTTCTACTTCACTTTGGATGCTATACATTCAATAAGAGAAGCAATTCTTGCTACAGTGTGGGAGAGTAATACAACTTTCTTAAGTATTTACCCCCCAAAGTGCATTCTGAATGTTAGGTCCCCCACCCCATTTTCAAATTTACAACTAAATCCTTCCCAAATGCAAGGGAAACTTTATTCTGGGCTAGAAGTACAACATGAAACAGATATTCATTTTATAGTATTCAAAAATAAAAATAAAACTTCTGTCTATGCATTGAATATTAATATTAATTAATTAATATTGAATATTTAATTATTTACCTGAACATCCTACAAGAAGAAGACTTCAGACCAGGGTTTTCCATTGTGGGCCATTTTGCAAGATTTTGGTAATCCCATGGAGGGATATATTTGGCTACATTTCAACAAAAGCCAGCTATCATAGCTTAAATAGATAGGCTTTTGTTTCTATTTTACATGACAGTAATTCCGAGGCGGCAGGCAATCCAGACAAGCCTCAGTTTACTGATGTCTCCATAGATCCAGAATGTTGCTTTCTTCCCTCTCACCCAGACTTGGACTGATGCCAGTGTGGCTGCTCCAGCTCCAGCCATCACACTCATATTCCAAGTAGAAAGAAAAGGGGGCGAAGGAAAATTTCCTGAAGTGGCTTTCTCCTTTCATCAGGAAAGGAAAAACCATTCTGGAGGCCTCCCTACACCCCAACACCTGCTTCCAGACTTCTCTGCATTTCACTGAAGGTTTACGAGCTGCTCGACTATCCCTAGCAGTACAGAAACCAAGACGGTGAGGGTGGTGGCTTTCCAACCACTACAACAGAGGGCAGCTAGGAAGAAGGAGGGGAGTGGATGTCAGTTATGGATGTCAACTTGGTCCATCTACAGCCACACGGTATGCGTATCTTTATTTCTGTTTTTGTGTGTTCTTCTATCTGTTCATGATAAAAAGGGTTTTATTTTTTATTTAAAAATAATTTTAAACTTTATTATTGTGATCATTATTATTAAAGTCATTCCTTTAACCTGATCAAAATGTCGTATTTAAATATGTCATTAGTTTAGAACTGCCCTTTCAGTACACCCTCTACAAGGGGAGATGGCAAACAATGGCACGGGCCACATCAGCCCACGAACTGTTGCTATAAATAAAGTTTTATTGGAACACAGCCACATGCATTCATTTATTACTGTCTGTGACTGCTTTTGTGCTACTCCAGCAGAGGTGAGTAGTTACCATAGAGAATAGGTGGCTTGCACACCTACAATATTTACTCTCTGGCCATCTACAGAAAATATTGGCCAACCCCTGACTGCTAGAATGTGCCCCGGGAAGAAGGTAGCTCATTGCACAGAATCTCAGACTCCTCGTGAGGGTCTTCAGGACTGATTGGGCCATTTTTAATGAGGACAGCATCGCCAGCTGCAGAGACTGATCTAGCCCTGTTGTCTTCTGCACTGGGCCACGCCTTGCCTTTGTTTTAAAGGCACTCTTTCCAGTTTCCCATTAAAAATAAGATATTGTATACAAATCACTTACTTGGAGAGGAGAGTCCTTTAGCAAAATGCTGATTCTTTTGCATTTGATTTTTTAAAACAACAAGCAATGAACTCATTGGATCAGGGATCACCATCATAGCTGAACCCGTAATAAATCATCTTGCTTTTATAGGCTTTGCAAACAAACACTTTTTAAGAAAAAAATAAATCTCTTCGAAATCAGGGCAAATAGAAAATGTCCACTAAAGCTTCAGAGAGTCCTGGAAACGGATGCCATCTCCCTCCATGCCCTTTCAGAGCAGGACACCTCCACCCCTCTAGCTGGGTCATAATTCATCCCGACAGCCTCTGGGGCTCTGTTAATGGCCACCCTTTTCTAATGGAACAGTTAATCTCCCCCATATTAACTGTGACTGATCTCAAGTTCTGGCTTTGGATAAAAATCCAACAATCTTGGATGTGAATCTCCAAGATGCTGAGCTGTCTTCACACAAGGTAAAAGCTCAAGGAGACCCAGGCACCCCTTGTCCCTCTCCTGCCTTCTGCCTGCCCTAGTTTCTGAGCGGCTGACCGCAGGGCAGGCTTTGCAATGGGTCAGCAGTTGCGGTGGGCTTGGCCTGTCGTGCTGCTAATTATGTAAGCTATACTTACCTAGAGCGCATGGGTGGTTTCTTATGAATGTGGCTACTGTGATTACAAATTTAATTCCCCAAAGTAACCCAAAATGTGGGTTCCTCCCTTTTTATTTACCCTTGCTCCTGCCTTCCCCAAAAAGCATGCAAATATATGTGGAACAAAAGCAGAAGATATTTTTGAACAAAAGAAGAAAGCAAATTCTTTTTAGCTTTTTTTTCTCACCTGCTTTGTGCTTTCCAGACAGCAGCTCATGCTGTTGTCACGTTGTCCGTCCAGAGGCCTTGTGAGTTTGTGACTCAGTTCACTGAAGAGGAAACTAAGAGGTTAAGTGACTTGCCCAAGGTTACAGAGACGGTGGCTGAGCAAGGCTGGAGTGCAGGCCTATCCTACTGCAAAAGCCACCATGGAGTCATTCGATGACGGACACGAGGACCATGATCCAACCTATGAACCATCTGTCTCTTGGGCCCTGGGCCTTCCAGCCAGTCTGGGGTGCCCATGTCCAGAGCCCAGAAAGGCAGTTGTCCTGAATTCATAAAAAAGAGTCAATGGTCCATGAGGGCATAGCTATGTGGGCCTGAAGCTGAACAGGCTAGCAAGACCTGAAGAGAGTTACAGACCCAGGTCTCACTACCTCCAGAGCCATGTTTTGTATCTCAATTCTGTCTTTCCAATCAACCCCGATGGACCCAGCTCTTTTGCTCTCAACAGCTTCACCTTTGCTTGAAGGCAATTAGTTACACTGATCAAGGCACAGCTCAACTGGGCCCTCAACACCTGGAGCAGATACTGTCAGGCTGTACCCAGCTCCTTTCCCATCTGTTTTGTGCTGGTTTAGTATATTTATCCCAAGCTTCTGTCTGCCTTACTTCTAACTGTTCTTGTCTACAGCTTTCTCTAGGGGGAGACTCTTGAGGCACTGCTTCAGTTTGCCCATTTGCACAGAGAGCTAGGAGTTCCCAGGAGTTTAAATTCTCTCAAGCAACCTATAGCCAATGGGTGGCTGGTTGGGAATAGGGAAGCCCACCTCCCTTGCCTGCAGGCAGGACAAACTCTTAAGATGCAATTTACACCCCAGAGGGCCCCGCAGGATCAGGTTGAGAACAGTATTCTGCCTGGAAATGCACCTTGACCCACTTCTTTCTCTCCTCTGATCTACTTTCCTGACTTCTTTTCCCGTTTCTCCTGAAGCACACTCTTAAAATTCATCTTGTGCAAATCATCATGTTTCTGGGTCTGCTTCCGGAGAACCAGTCCTAAGACAACACCAGATTAAGATTACTTCCTGTGATTTCACATTTTTCGGCAGCATCCCGTTCCTGCCCTCGAGACCGTGGGGGACCTCCCCTCTGTTCCTGAATTGCTCCGGCGTTCTGCTCCACTCTCTTCTGATTCTCTACCTTTTCTTCATGGTTAGAAAAAGACTGATAGTCATGTACAAAACAGTAGAAAAATGCTCAAATCCAAACCAGGTCTGTCTAACTTCAAGGTCACACTGTTCACCAGTAGGTTGTCAACCCTATTAAGTTTTGTCTTTGCAGCTGATCTCTGGAATCCTGACTCTACAATATCTTCCAAAGACTCTAATTTGGATTCACCCCATGGAATTTCGCCAGCCTTTCTATCTAACCACTTAGAACCTAATGTGTGGCCCTGTCTGTCCCATCCAAGGTCCCCAAATGGACGACACAATATCTTAGAATTTCATCGTGCATGCACACAGTCTAGAAAATATGTATCGAATGCATTCTCTATACCAGGCTCTATTTGAAACACTAGGGATGGCGAGTATTGGGCTGGGAAAAGAGGGGAGGGACATTAAAGGCTCTTACTCTCTTTCCTGGTCTTGATTTTCTTTCAGGGCTTTCCTCAGACCTCACCAAATGTTAAAAACAGTATGCACATAAAAACAATAGGCTTTGGAGGGGAAGAAAAAAAGGAACCAAAGTTTTAAAATACTCCAAGCAAAACATGAGCTCTGTGAGACCGATAGATTCATGTAAGGTGACTCTTCAGTAGTGGTTCTCAACCTGGATGCAGCTGGGAGATATTTGGCAACATCTGGAGACATTTGTTCATTGTCATAACTGTGGGGGTGGGGTCCTGCTCTAGTAGATAAAGGCCAGAGATGCAGCTAAGCATCCAACCATGCACAGGACAGCTTCCCAGAGCAAAAACTCAAAACAAACAAACAAAACAAGAAAAACCCTACTTGGCCCAAAATATCAATAGTGTTGAACTTATAGCTCCAAACCCAGAAGCTGACACAGAAACTAATGAACAATTCCCTGTCACTAAGTTTGAGTCTCCCCTCCCCCTCCCCTGTAGCACAGAATGGAATACCAACCCATTCACAGATCTGGGATTTTGCTGAGAAACATGAGGCCCAACTTAACTTGCCCCCAACCTCCCCACCACACCTCACCCCAAGAGAATCGCCTAAATTCACAAGGCAACTTTTCTCACTTCAAAGGAGATAGTCTGTTCTCTTTGCAGTGACAAAGATTAAATAGGTGCTTATCATCCTAGCATATGTTAGGAGGCTAAGGCCCTTTTTGTTCTAAGAAGATGGAAGCCACAGAAAGATCATATAGCAAGCATAATGGTAACCAGATTTCATGCAGCGTTTTACTGTAAAAACCAAGCTGGAGGCATTAGTCTACATGAAAAGCACTGGCAAGACAGAGCCCAGGTAAATTAGACCGAGAGCCTCTGGGACTGATTGCACTTTCCCCTTGCCATGAGCTGTGGCCTTCTTAGCAAATTTCACTTCCTTTGCAACATTAATTAGAACTTGCTCAGGCAAGGAAGTTGTGGGCATGGAATCAACCATTCTTGCTTAGATTCTCTGCTGAGTCACTCACTCTTGTGCAGTCCAACATGGTAGCCACTAGCCACAAGGTGGCTATTTCAATGTAAGTTATGAAAATGTTTAAATGTAAAATGTTTAAACAGGTCCTTACTCACACCAGCCACATCTCAAGTGTTCACAGCCCCCATGGCTAGTGACAACTGTATCGGGCAACGTAACTACAGAATTTTCCCCTCATCACAGAAAGTTGAGGGGCACGCAGAAATGATGTCGGGCTAAACAATTTCCTTGAGCCCTCATCCATTGGCTTGTCCTTTTCCCACAACCATTAGGAAGGTGAACCAATGGAGTATGCGTGCTTTGTAAAATGCAAGTATGAAACAGCATGCAAATGTAAGGATTGGGATAAGGGACCCAGTCATGTCCTTTACTAAAATGACCAGCCTTGGTTTGAGGATAGGAAACCAGAACACTTCTCTGTACAGACTTTCCATTTCTGGCCTGATCACTTACTGCTCTGGGTGAATAACTTGAAGGTGAGGGAGTTTTGTGAGTATGCTTCCTTTCCTTTGTAACTGACGCCTCTGCTGTGCACATAATAAACAGACCGACCTGTTGTAGGTCAGGGATTTTCCCTTCGCCTGCAGATGAAGTGCGCACTACGGTTTTGCATTTTTTTTCTTCCAGGAGAACCAGCTCAGCTCCTCCATGCCTAATGGGGTATTCAAGCAATCTCAGTCTCTGAGCTTGAAGGAGTCAGAATTTTGCTTATTTAGGATCCACAAAACCTTCCAAATCAAATAGAAGGAACACTTCCCACTAAGCCCCGACTCGTATTTGGTGTTGTTTCTGCTGTCAGTTTGGACACACTCCTCCGAAAAAGCAAATCTCTGTTTTTACTTAGGCTTGTCCTGATCTGTTGTAAGTCATAACTCGATGAAAGCATTATAAAGCAGTAAGAGGATGCATGTCAAGTAATTGGCTGAATTATGTCTGAGAGGGCTCAAAGCATGCCAGCAGGGCAGCTCAAGCAATCTAGAAGGTGCCGCCACTGGAGCCTGGAAGGTTGAGCCGTTCCCAGGACATGTAGGGGCCCTTGTGTTTTTCTAGTGGTAATAATGAGCTTGGCATTTGCATGGAGCTCTTCCTGCTCTTCAGGGTGAAGATGCTTTATCAACAGGGGCTGTCTAGCCACACCATTCATTAGTCCTTATGCAAAACACTAAAGACCAGAAAGTGGAGTCCTGAGACCAGGCAAGCTGGAAGGAAAAGTTAGGTGGTGCCCCGATGTTCCTTCTGCCTATCACAACTACTCCAGCAAACAAAGCAGACACAAACCCAGCCCTGTGGAGTCCATATTCCAGCGGGGAAGGGAAGAGGGGGAGGGAAAAAAAGCAATAACAAATGAACAAGAATATATACATGAAATGAGAAAAATACAATGGGACAGGAATGCTACAGATGGAAGAACAAGTTGAAATTTCACAAAGAAAGGTCAGGAAAAGCCTCACAAAGTGACATTTCAGCAGGAACCTGAAGGAAATGAGATGCAAGCCCTGGGGATATCAGTAGGGAATGCTCATCAGGCAAAGAAAGCTGGCAAGTGCAAAGGCCCTGGGGCATGGGCAGGCCTGGCCTTTTGGAGAAAGAGCAATCAGGGGAGGGAGATGGGGATGGCTGGGGTTGGGGAGAGTAGTAAGGAGAAAATGCAGACAACGCTACTTGAACAACAATAAAATTTTTAAAAAATGAAAGAAAGAGTAGCAGATTATAGTAGAGGCGCAGTGAATGGTGGGGAGGGGGGGTAGTTGGAGAGGAGGTCATAGAGGTCGCATGGGGCCGGATAATATAGGGCCTCCTTCAGTATTCTGCTTTTTAAGACACAATAAACTAGTCACATCTCAAGTGTTCACAGCCCCCACGGCTAGTGACAACTGTATCGGGCAACGTAACTACAGAATTTTCCCCTCATCACAGAAAGTTGGGGAGCATGCAAAAATGATGTCAGGCTAAACAATTTCCTTGAGCCCTCATTCGTTGACTCGTCCCTTTCCCACAACCATTAGGAAGGTGAACCAATGGAGTATGCGTGCTTTGTAAAATGCAAGTATGAAACAGCATGCAAATGTAAGGACTGGGATAAGGGCCCCAGTTATGTCCTTTACCAAAATGACCGGCCTTGGTTTGAGGACAGGAAACCAGAACGCTTCTCCGTACAGACTTTCCATTTCTGGGCTGATCACTTATTGCTCTGGGTGAATAACTTGAAGGTGAGGGAGTTCTGAGGGCAGAATTTTTAGCAGAGGAGTGAAACAATCTGACTTAAGTTATTAAAGGGCCTTTCTGGACTCTTTGAGAATAGGCCAGGTGAGGGAAAGACAACGCCAGGATGAAAACAGTTTATGATCAACCAACTGCCTGAGGTTTTCCCTGACCACCGATTTTCCATCCGCAGTTCACCACCCTTGCCTCTAGGACCAGCAAACATTCATGCCAAATCACAGTGCTGTCCTCAGCAGGCCATCTCGTGGCCTGCAATGAATGGTGCCATTGCATTCTTTCTGTTCATCCAATGCCATGCACAGCCTCATAAAATCAGAGGTCTTCATTGCTGGAGGGAACCTGGACAATCACTTGGCTCAAGTGTTCATGTTTTTAAATTGTGAAATGGAGCATACATACAGAACAGTTTAAGTGCTAATAATAAGGTATTCACATACTACCATTCAGTTCATGAAAAGAGCACTGCTGGTCACTTACATACCCACCGTGTCCCTTCTCAGTCACATGCCTCTCCCTTCACCCTCCACTCCCACCAGAAGTAACTACCACCTCACCTTCTATGTTAATTATTCCCCAGCTGTATTTCGGGGCTCCCCCACTTATGTATGAAGAATAATGTGTTTCCTTGTGGTAAATGCGGTAGCAGCACTATCTGTGTGTGACCCTGCTAGGTAGAGATCCACAGGAGAAGACCCACTGAGCTGAGTTCTCTAAGTCATGGTCTGGCTTCAGTTTCCCAGCGGTTTCCCAAGAGCGCCTGCTGGGGAAGCCACTGGGCAAGGTCACAAGGGAGTCCTCAAAAACCTAGAGCTCACTCCAGGGACACCACAGCTTGTCTGGCACAGCTGCAGTGTGGGTCAAGAACAAGACATACGAAAGGAGGATAGTTAAAGAGAGTGGGATGCTCTGAATTTACATGGTCTAAGTCCAGCTTTCAAGGTCAAGTCAGAGCAGAACATTTCTGTGGCTGAAGTGACGGTCTTCAGCTTATCCAAGAGCAGGGTCTGGAGCAGAGGGCAAGAATTTTCTCAGCCTATGTTCAAGACAAGCCAGGTGTAGTTCAGAGTCCGGACCACATTCTCCTGGGTGTCCTGTCCTCAGGTGAGCCAGGAACTTGGTGTGGACCACCTCAAAGTGTGTGCCTTTGCTCAGAGCTGGGGGATTGCCCTTCATGGGGAGACGCAGCTGCCATCCTAGGATATCTCTTCACTGTCCTCCCAGGAATTCCCCTCCACCCTCTCCTCTCTTGGCTCTACTATGTGCCGTATCCATGTCTTCCTCATTCTCAATTTATTCTTTCATTTTATGAAGAATAGGCTCCATTTTGAGACCCTGAATATCTAAAAACGTCTCTATTCTACTCTCAATTATAATTAATAACTTGGTCAGGTATACAATTGTTAGTTTGGTATTGTTTACCTTTAGAGTCTTAGGAGATGCAGTTGTTGAAAAATCTAAAGCTATTCTGACAACTGGACTTTTGTATACAGTCTTTTTTTCTTTCCAAACTCATAGAATCTCTTTGTTTTTGTTTCCGATATTCAGACCTTTCATAACAATCCTTTTCTTTCATCCTGTGTGCACTAAGTGATAACTTTTTCAATCAGTTAACCCATATTCTTCAGTCTTGGGAAATTTTCTTAAATTATTTCATAGACTGTTTCTGCTCTTTTCTTATCTGTCTCTGATCTCTTTGTCTAGAATTCCTTTGAGGCCAGTCCTCTCAGATTGTCATCATGTCTTTCCTATTTTTACTTCTTTGTGTTTTTGCGCAATTTTTAGAATATTTCTTCAAATTTATCTTCCAGTCCTTCTGTAATGATTTTTATTTCTGTCCTCATGTTTTTAATCACAAAACTTGTTTTCTCCTCTATTTATTTCAAAGCATCTTATCCTCATTTCATTCATCAACTATTTATCTCTCTTAAGAACATTCACGAAAGATGATTTGACATTTCATCTCCCTGATGTCTGTTTCCTGTCTGTTGTTTATTTGTTATCCTCTCCATATTTCACGGTAAGCCTTTCCTAATGTCTGGTAGTCCTGGCTGCTTGTTATGAATAAAAGGGACGAATCAGAAAACTTATTGGAAGCCCTCAGCAGAGCAGTAGAGCTCGCCAGCATTGACTTCATCAGACTGTGTGTGACGAGATCCCCTTGGTCTGTGTCGTTCAGTCTTTCTCCTTGGCTGGAGGTCGGAGCCCCCCGAGGGGATATTACCCATAGCCTGAAGGGGAAAGATCTGGACAGAATTCTGTGGTCAAGGTAAGGAAGAAAGACAGAAAGCTCATTATCTAGCATGTATTGTACAGTCTCTTAAGTCCCTTTGATATGCTGCCTACCCTTCATGCCTGGTATCCCCTAGTCCAATGACCTCCAGTTTTGCACCTCCATAAAATAAGCTTTCAGTTTTACCATTTTTCACTTTTATTGCCGTTCAAGGTAAATAATTCCAGATCAGTAACAGATTCCCAAACTTCAATGACTTCACCGAATACAGTTACTTCCTACTCCTACAGAGTCTACTGTCAGTGTTCCTACTTGGCAGACAGCTCCCAGTGTCCTTCCATCTGCAGCTCTGCCGGGTCTCACACGTTGATCGGTTTGGGTCCTGTAGGCAGAAAGAGAGGGTTGTACATGTAAGGCTGTTATGGGCCAAGCCTGAAAGTGGTGCAAATCATTGTGCCCACATTGCACTGTGGACTAAGTCACAGGGCCACACCTGACTGCAAAGGAGACTGGGAGCTGTGTGCCCAGCAGGAAGAGGAAATGGGCTTTGGTGAGTACACAGCGTTCACTACTCCAAAAACCCTGGCGTATTGCTTCACCTCCCTGAGTCTCAATTTTTTAACATATAAAATGGTGAAGTTGGAATAATACTCGTATCTCACAGTGTTATTGTGAAGATTACATTTGTGAAATGCTTGGTCTTATGCTAAGCATGCAATAAACTCTCAGGGAATAATAATAATAATAATAATAATAATAATAATAATTGTATGTTTTTCTTTTCTTTCATTAGTTCATTTTATCAAAAATGGAGATCCATGAAAGGTCAAAACTTTCATCTTTTGAGGAAGAAATTTATAAAGCAGATGACCGTATCCAGAAGAATAAGAAAATGAAGAAGACTTGCATAGTGAACATCACATTTATGTGTTTAATGTTTTCTGAACGTCTATTATGCATCAAGCCTTGTGTTAGATGTCCAGAGATAATGAGATAAATAAGATCCCCTGCCCTTGAGTTCACCACAGTCTGTCTGAGAATCAAAGAGCTACACTTTATCACTTTTTTTTTTTTTTTTTGCAAACCTTGGGCCATTTTTCAAAAGAAAGTTGGAAGGTGTCCCAGAGGATAAAATGATCTGAAATGATTTTTCAGTTTAGTGGTCAAAACTTAGATAAGTCAAAGTTATCCATCATCTCCATGTTGCTGAACCCAGTGGCTAATCTTTGGTCTTGATCTTACTTGACTTGCAGCTGATCATGACCTCATCCTTGAAACAGTATCTTCATGTGGCTTCCAGAATAATACCGACCCTGGTTTTGCTTTGAGTTCATTGGCTGTTCATTCTTAGTCTCTTGTACTGGTTCTTCTTCATTCCACAGGGCTCAGTCTCTGTACCTCTTCTCTTCTCATCGTGCACCTTTCCCTTAGTGACCTCACATAGGACTATAGCTTTCAATACCATCTACAGACTGAAGACTCCCAAAAGTATATATCCTGAACTTCAGATCATACATCCCTGTACTCGGATGCCTAGCAGCTGAACTGCTGATTTCCCCATTCCCACACATGCTCTTCCCACAGCATTTTCCCATCAATTAGCAACATCCTCCCATTGTTCAGGCCACCAACCTAGGAGTCATCCTTGACTCCTCTTTCACACTTCATTCATCCCATCAGTAAATACCGTTGGCTCCACTTTCAAACTATATCCTGAACTCAAATATTTTTTTACTCTGTCACCACTGCCCTGATCCAAGCCACCATCATCTCCCAACTGGGTAATTTCATTAGCTTCCTAATATGTCTTCTTCTTCTTCTTTTTTTTTTTACCATAGCATTCTTCATTGTGTGTCATAATTATTGCCTGTCTCTCCCACTGTGATGCAAGTTGCAAGAGGATAAATAGATTTTTGCCTGTTGTTCACTGATGTATTGCTGGTAGCTAGAACATTGTAAGTGTTCAATAAGGCACTAAGTAAGTGTTCAATATTTTTTGCGTAAATGAAGAAAGGAATGTAAGCACTACTTTTTTCCTTTATTGACTCCAGATAAAGGGGAAGAGAAGAAGAGAGGGGGAGAGAAACATCAATTTGAGAGAGTGACGTTGATTGGTTTCCCCCTGCATGTGTCCTGAGTAGGGACTGAACTTGAAGCCAAGGCATTTGCCCTGACCAAGAATCAAACCCATGACCTTTTGGTTTGCAGGATGATGCCCAACCAACAGAGCCACACCAACCAGAGCAGCACTATTTTTGATACACCTGCTTCAATTTAGAAGAGCCCCTTCCATCTTGACAGAAGTCAAGGGGCTTATTATGATGTGAACAATTCTGTAGCCTTCATTTCTTTTAGAGTGTGACCACAGTCGCAGGAGTGGGAGCTGGGGCTGGCCCCAGGCCGAAAGGTGAGATCTTAGGAGAACAGCAGTGGTTGAGTTCTCTGGGCCCAGGAGAAACGATACAGCCTGGTGGTTTTAAAAATGAACAAGTCAACACAATGCCTCTTCCTCCTCCGTGACTCCCCCACAGGCAAAGTTAGCAGTCATCTCCTCCAGGAATCCCTGGCTCTTCATTCACTGAACACAGAAGATTCTATGGTGCTTGCAGTAGACAAGGCTGTTACTCCCCTTTATATTTCCGGCACCTGGCTCATGTGATTAGCCCTGGATTTTCTGGGACTGTCCCAATTTTAAAATGGAGAGGTTTGTATCCAGGGAACTTTCTCAGCCCTAGATAAATCAAGGTGTTACCCTGTACTTGGCACAGCACCTGTCACCTAGTAGACCACAATAAATAAATTTTGGGTGGAGCTAATTGGGTTGCAGTTATCTGTCCTTGTGTCCAGTCCCACCTCAGTGTCTGGCATATGGCCTAATGTTTCCCAAAACGTGTTTCAGAGAACCCTTGCTCCATATAATATCAATAAAGGTCATTGCTCTAGTCAATACTATTGGGTGCCCCACCCAGATCTCCTTTCCTGAGATGTTGAATCCATCCCCTGTGATCTGACTGTTGAATACTAACACCTCGCAGTTACACCCTTTACAATGAAGATCGACCTTAGCCTGTGGGAGCCTTCTTACCTAAGGATTTCAAAGACATTTTTGCCCTTCTTCCCAAAGTGTTGCTTGGAGGTGATGACTGTCTAATACAGGAATAAAAAATGCATCCCGCTTTCTTCAAGATAAGACAACACAATACTGTCACTCGTACTTTAGAGGCTAGACTTCGGCTCACCTAGATCTGTGCAAAGCTGGTTCTCCTTACAAATTTCTCCTAAGAGACCTCCCTCAGTAAATCACTTGCTGAGAATCCCTGTCTTAGATTCTGCCTCTAATAAGCCAAATATAAAACAGTTATTACTTAGAGTTACCCCAGGAAGCTACCTCTATGGGTTCTGGAGTTGGATCACCCACCTCATTGCTGCTGGCAATGAGGACTCCTATCTCTACTGGCCAGTGTAGATTGATGGTCCATGGCACAATAAATGCTAGGATTCTCCCCGGATGTGGATAGAAGACACGTATAAGGAGATGCACTGACTTGGATACACATCATTTCCAAAGAAATAGTCATTATAAAGGTAGTGGAATTTGGGGTAATTGTTGAGTGCCCTTGATACATCAAAGAAGGAGAACATCATACTTTCAGATTGATTGCTCATGACTTCAAGACAAAGTGTGAAATTCAGTGGGGTCCTTGACAGTATTTCAAGATATTCTCTTATCCCATAGCCAAGAGGGCCAACTGAGCCAAAACCAGGCTCAAACCTAATTGCAACAATAAAACTTCAGAGAAGATCCACTTCTAATCCTTACAAAGTCTCCTAATGCCACAGTGGGGCTCTCATAGAGAAGTGTGACCCTGAGGCTTGGGATGAGGATATCTGGGTAGATCTACTTGACAATCTGGAACTACCAGTTTTTCTGGAACACCCTGGGCCTGCAGAAGTGAACCACTCCCTCTTGTTAGAAGACAGAGCCTCCTCTTCCCACCTAGCCTTACCTGAAGGTTACACAAAAACCTCAAAGGAGGCAGGTGCTCTGTAAGACAATGCTTGCCCTTCTCAGAATCTGGCTCCATTTTCCTTCCTAGCCACCAGTCCCATAATTAGGGTCAAGTCTCAGCTTGACCTGACTGACAAAGTGCTTGGCCTACTAAAGCAGATGAGGGACTTCATACCAACTGAATGACAGACATGGATAAAGGTACCAGCAGGAATCAAGAAAGAATGTCAGGGATAAATCAGGAAGGTATTGGATCAAGGGAAACAATACGTAAAGTTGGATAAGGGAGAGTTTTTCAGTACCGAGGTACTTTATTTAACATAAACCCCTGATAATTGTTGGGATACCCTGATTGTTGTTAAAATACCTGACCCGAGGGCCAGTCTGATAGATTGCTGAGACAGATCTTAGAAACTCAGAAGAAACAACTGGCTATAGTAAACGAAGTTGATACCAGGTCTGCTGGGCAGATTATGCACAACGAGATCACATGGCCCTTACAAATGGGTCTACTGAATAATACCAAAGAAGGTGTTAGCTGTCCATGTTCCTCAGGAGAGCCCAGAAGCATTCCGGTGAGGGTAGGTTGGTCGGGAGAGCACCAGCATTGCTCAGGAGCTCGGCAGCGACTGTCCTCTGTAGGCAGAGCTGACGCTGGCAGCAGTGGGATGGCAGCCTCCAGGAGACAGTGCTTCACTGCAGAAACCATGAAAACAGAACTGCCAAAATGATGAGCAAGGTTGGAATGGCAGCCAGGGAGGCCCAATGTTCAAGGATCTGCAGAGATTGCTAACAGAAGGGCACAGTGTTTCTAAGGGCAAGATAGATGAACAGCCAACAAGACATTAAATGAATTCCTTTACGATAAGACTGCTCAAAACTTATAATAGCTTGAGGTATATTTGTGATCCTCTAAGACAGGTGTCTAAAACTTGTATGACCAGGGAATCCATTTTTTTAAAGAACCTCTCCTGGGATTGGTACTTCACAAAATAATCATCCTACACAGCTCATTGTTCAATCTATTTATGGAGGGTATGTATACGTGAACACATGTTTGGTTCCTTAGCGCAACTTCATATAGTCATTGGAAACATCTAGAGCTCGAAAGCGTTATTCTAATGCCTGTATCCAAGGAGGAAAAAAATGAGGATAATATTGGTCTAGAGTTGAAAGAGTGAATTTGCTAACAGAATGGCCCAACCACAAACTCAAACAGCTCAAGAACAGTCGGCATTTGATATGTCAGCAAACCGTTCACCCTCCCCCACCCCCCAAAAAAGCTTACAGAGGCAGGACGTCAAGAAAAATGACTTTGGGGAAATTAATGGAACAATGTATAGACAAGAAGAAAGTCAATAATGAAATCAGTCCAATTTAAACAGCCCAGGCCAAGACCACAAGGTAAAAAACTTATTTTAAATTACGTTCAACACCGAAAATAAGTCCCTGTGATTTATTTAGCATTCCAGAAGATAAAGAGCAATAAACAACTACTTCAAGTGCATTACGCTGTCGTCCGAGTGCTACGCTTCAGTGCTCCAAAGCTGGGCACAGTGCAATTCCCCAGCACACAGGAAGCTTTGTCCCTTCCACCCGACTGCCTATACGATCCCACGCCTGCATCAACAAAGAGGCTCCAACTGTCATATAGGTAATTTCCCTTCCATCAGTAGGCAAACGATAAGAGGGAATACATCCAACATCAGCATTTGTTCTAAAAGAAAGACATCCATTTTTCAACAGCATCTGTTTTCTGCCTCAGGCTCTATTGTTTGAACTCTTTAGGAACAATCTCGACTCTGTTCCTCTTGAAGATGTCTCTTTCCCTGTGTTCCAAACCTTGCTGGCAGGACATCTCGACTCACACTTGGAAGTGCCCGTGGCTTCCTCTCCAGTCCCACTGTTACCCAGACGCAGACTTCATCTCACGCTCAGACTCCTGCTGTCGACTCTGCGAGTCACCAAACGTAAACTGTTTGCCATTCCGTGCTCTCCTTTATACTTCTGACGTTTCCTGTTTAAAAACCACCAGCGATATCATGTGCCCACTAGAGAAAACCTGAACTCCTTGGCCATCATGGAAGATCCATTTGAGAGGATCCAAGACGTAGTGAGAATATTTTGAGTGTTAGAGGCAGACAGAACTCAGGTCCATTCTTAGGATGCTAGCTGAGTCTTCTTGGGAAAGGGACTTACCCTCCTTGGGCCTTAGATGCTTCCTCTGAAAATGGGAACAAACTTTGACGTTGTAGGACTTTGTGCGCCCTATGAGAATGTGTACAGGGTAACTGGCATCACGTCCAGCACACAGCAGGCACTCTGTAAAAGGCAGCATATACATACAGGGTAGAGCAAACATGGGTTTACAGTTGTTAGTACATAAAACACAGAGCTTATTCTTGAACTATTAATTATTATATTATTTCCATACAAATGACTACGAACCTACTCTTGCCCAACCCTGTACCGCCATATACAATATGCCTCTCTCTTGCTTTTTTCTATCTTGTCTACTACCTTGGCCCTATATGAACCCAACTTTGCACCAGATTAGGCTACCCACAGAATATAGAATGTTTGGAGTTGAAAAGGACTTTGGATATTATCAAGTCTAGAGGTGTGTAAGTTTCTTTCCTCATATTAACTTCACCAGTGGGTAGTGGCCACCTAGAATTCTGAATTCAGACTTATCCCAGTGTATGTATGTTGTAATAATTTAAAAGGTCAGGGAATCCAGGATGGAGTGTAGCATGTGACAAAAGATTTTAAAGATATCACAAATGTATGAAATTACTCATTGAAGGGAGTGGGAGGATAAGATCTAACTAAGGTAATTTTAGAAATACATCAAGTCTGAAAGACCAAAGGGACAAGGAACTGTACCTGAGCCCTGTACTATGGTCAATAAAGCTGTTTCTTGTAGGGGTGCAGGTTAACAATTCTGACGACACCATACATTACACTGGAATTGAACAATCAGGCAAATGGATGGCCACTGACGAGAGCCCCGTTTCCCACCACTGGAGTGGGAGGTCACAGATGCACAAGGGTCATGGCTCAGAATGATTGATGTGGCAGGTTCTCTGAGCCCCTGTTTATCAAGACCACTGTTCATGAGGTGCTTTGAAAGAGCAATTTAAAAGTTCGCGCACAGATATTTAAGCAGTCTTTATTGCTCTTAAGTTTCTTTGTTTTAATTTTCTTAAAGTTTTAATGGTCTTTCAAATAGAGAAAACATTGATAAAAGGAAAGGAACTCCCCTCTTTGGAGTCAGGGAGCTCACACATGTAGAATGATTTACCATTTGTGCCCGTGTGTGCGAGCATCCACCATGCGCGGGGTTGGATTGGGAGGGGGTGGGTTGCAACACTTCCCAGGAGCAAGATGAGACGCCATGCCCCTCAGAAGCAAGTTCTACCCCTAGGACTAGCTGAGGGTCCAGGTTTTCCTTGCATCCTCCTCATAAATCTGCACAGGAGAAAAACAAGAGCTGGACAAGAAGATGCATGTCTGAGGTAGAGAGAAAAACATGTTTGGTGCTAATAGGGTGGTGGTGGGGGGAGGAAAGAAGAGGAATGTTCTGGAGCAATCTGCCCCAAGGTGAGGACTGGTTTGTGGGGCTGCCAGTATCTGCAAGTAAGATGTTAATGAGGGTTATCAGCCATCCCTGAAACCAGGGCAGGCAGCATCCTGGCAGCCAAAGAGCAGGAACCAGCCAAAAGTATGTGAGTATATGTGTGTGACTATGTGTGTATGTGTGAGTGTGAGTGTGTGCATGTCCCAGAAGAAACACCAGGCTTCCTGTATACATATGTCCTCAGAAAACAAATGCTCACGGTATGCCACCTGTGAACACCAGTGACACGAGACAGAAACCTTCAAGGGAGGGAGATTTGACACTTCTCAGTGGGAGCTATTTGCATAGAGCTGCCTCATTCTTCTTTCATCTCTGGCAGAAAGGGGGGCCCTTTTACTCTTCCACAAACATATACCAAACAAATACACACAGTCACACAGACACGCAGACACAGAGGTCTTCTCTTCACTGCAGGCCTGCCCTTGTTTTTCCTGCCAATACATATTCACACACCAGGGCTTGTATTTAAGCACATCCTCTTAAGTGATCTATTCCCATAAATAATGCTCATAGAACATACTAAGAGCCAGATAGCAAATGGTGATGCCTAACAGCCTCTCCCAAGCATTATTTTGGCATTTTAGCCTGTTTAACACCAGGAATCAACTTGGTGTTCTGGATGGCCAGAAAGACACTTGACTTCTGGCGATCCTGGTGGCAAAGATAGCTTTTAGCATTAACTTTGCAGTTAGGTAGGTCTGGGCTGAGTTGTGTCTTGTCCACTGACCTTGGGTCTCCAACTTCATACCTTTGCTTCAATCTCCTCATCTGGAGAATAATAATGAGTAGGCATCACCATTATGCCCATTTTACATATGGGGAAAGTTGAGACGCAAAAGATTGTCCCAGATGAAGCAACTGGTAAAGAGCACAGCTTACATTTGAACACAGGCAGTCTGTCCCCTCTCTGTATCACCTGCTGTACATATACAAAATTTCCTCTTGAACCCTCAAACTGACTCTGCTAATGCGGACTTGGACTCAGTCTCCTTTGGCTCAGGAGAAAATAGGGTTTTGTTATTGCTATTCTCATAGGATATTTTAGGCAAGGGTCCTCACCCTCTGGGGCCACGGACTGGTACCAGTCAGGCCCCGTTAGGAACTGGGTCACACCGCAGGAGGAGAGCTTAAATGTAATGCACGTGTACCATCCCTCCCCTCTCCCAGTCCATGGAAAAATCATCTTCCACAAAACTGGTCCCTGGCACCAAAAAAGCTGGGGACCGCTGTTATAGGGAATAACCGAGAAATGCAGGTAAGGGGTTCGCCAAGCACCTGAGCAGGTGAGCGCACAGCGACAGAGCCCCACGTCAGCGCAGCCATCGTGCTGTTAGCAGCACAATGCCCGTTGCACTCTAACTATTTGCTTCAGTGCCTGTGATTTCCTTGAACTACACACACGTTCCGTGAGGACGGAAACTCTCTTTCTTAGTTGTGTGCCCTTGCACTCACAGCGTTTGGCCACCACACACAGACCTGGAACACACTGTGCTTTCGATGTTATTCATTGATGAATGAATAAATGCCTTTAAGGCTGCCTTTCTTTTGGATTGCTGTAAGGATTAAATGAGGTAATGTATGTAAAACAGCTAGGACAATGTTTGGCTTGAGAATTCCACCCAATTAGTGTTAGATCTTTCCCTCTTGCAACTAGAACACGTTACCTGAGATAAACACTAGGAATCACGTGGTCCCGAGAGTAATAAACAGAATGTCTGGGCTTTTCTAATGAACACAAGCATCCTAGCCAGAACCCGTGCACCATGTGACCTGAGCAGGAAGGCTGAAGAAGAGCACCAGTCGGCACCCACCTTGGTGGGCAACAGCACCCTGCCTCCCAGAGGACCATGCTGTGGGCATATTTGGAAGTCTTGAGAGCAGGCAAGCTAAGGCACTCGATGTCCTGATTGGTTGCAGTGACTAATTAAGTCCATGCACAGTACACAGGCAGCTCTTGCTTACTGGGTACCAGGAGAGAGTTTGGCAGAGATGAAGGAAAGTGCAGCCAACCCATCCGCGAGCCAATGTGCTGCATCTATAAAGGGATGATTCAACTAAGTACATTTGGAAACAGAAATTGCCAACAATGTTCAGAAACTCTAAATAGAAATGGTTGTTGAGAAACTAAGTAGAAATGTAATAGACAGTTGGGCAAAAATGTCTCTTGCTCGAAACTGCTCAGAAAATAGCTAAAACCAAAACAACAGGCCATGCAGAAAACATGGATGTGGGCATCAGACAGACTTTCTTTCCAGCCTTGGCTCGACCAGCTGTGACCTGAGGCCAGTCAACTAACACCTCTGAGCTTCCCACATCCTCAACAGAGAAATGAGGAATACTCACTTCGTCAAGGTATGAGAAGCTTAAATAAATAATCTGTACAAAGGGACTGGCAAGTGGACATCTGCTACCAACACCACCACCACCTAAAGGCATCCACCCTGATTGGACGGTCTACACCACCTGGAATCAGTGCAGTCATATCTTTCCTCTGAAGTGGCTCTTGTGATAGTAAGTATTATTGTGTTTTGCTGTGACTCACTCTCTATTAATATAACTTGCCCAGGGCTTATAATAGGACAAGTGGCAAATAAGAACTCAAGATGGAAGGCACCTGGATTATCCTCAAATAAGATAAGCCACTCCAGGAATAAGTGACTGGGCATTGGCTGGGTTGAGGGGCGGGGAGAAGAGGCTGGCATGAACCAAGGAAGCTGGAAGAGGGCAAAGAATGAGAAAAGAGGTGACAATGAGAACTCTAGAAGAAAGCTAAAGGCAGAAGTAGCCCAAACAACCGAGAGGTAGCTGAATGATGGTGTATCACTCACTTCATTGATTCTCTACCAGGAGCTGCCCACCCACACTGCATTGTGGAAAGCCAAGCACAGGCAGAGACAGCAGCCAATGAAAAGCATGTTAATTCATGACTGACAGCCCCTGAATGTCTCGGGGAGTAGAGAAACAGGTAACTGCAGGATGGTGGGGAAGTAAATCTAGGCTAGAAACAGGGCTCCCTCATTCAGGTAACTCTGGGCAGGAGACAAAGTATGTGTCCCTGGTGAAACTGAACCAGCCTCTCTAGACTTGCCTTTCTTTAACCCTCGAAATAATTTTTGTGTTGAGGAACTTAAAAATTATTATGTACAACTCATGGTACAGTAATATAATCAGTGACTTGACGATTTCACAACCCACTAACAGTTTGTCAATGCTTTTTTGAGCAGAGAATATTTTCTACAAGTCTGTTTGTTTTTGCCTACCAACTAGCCAAACCTTTTTCTGCGGTTTGTATAAGGTAGGTCAGCAGTGCTTTTTACTTCTTATTTAAATTTTTAAATTTATGCCCATAGGACTAAAAATCTGATAGTAAATTTCACTATGCAAGATGCTAATAAGATTTCATCTATAGTATATTGCATGTGCCAAAAAGTAGTGTTTTGTTTTCTTATTGAAAAGCAACAATTACTTTTTAAGCTAAACTTTACTGAAAAATACAGGCAATTAAATTTAATTTACATTTCTTGAAACTAATGTTTCTTTCTTTTTGTAAATTTTTAAAATGTATAATGAGAACACAATGTATTTCTGTCAAATAATTGGCTTCAGAAAAAAAAGGAATTAAATTTCTCTGAAAGCGAGTTTCACATATTCTAAATAAAAGTTGCAAATTATTTTAATGAATGCTATTTAAACCATGCAAATGTATTGATATTGATTCTGTTGAACAGTAAAGCTATGGAAATCATGAACCGAAGCAATAGGACCTTGAAAAAACTATTTTCTTACTAACATTATTACACTTGACTGCAGGCCTAGTTGTTCCAAAATAATTATAGGCAGGTGCTTGTTTCTTGATTTCTGATAGGCCTGTGTGTGCATAAAAATTTTATGTTGAAAATCAAAAATAAAATTTAACTTCGTAATGTGATACCCGTGTTGTTGCTGTTGTTTTACTGACGAACACTCAATTCTCGGTCCAACTTGCGATAAGAACACACAGGTTTTATTTCCAGCTGAAGTAAGACTCTTTCTGCCGTGACCCTTGCATATTAAACAAAGAAAAGCTTGGTCACATGTTCAGGAACTGAAAGCTGTAGCAAAATGGCCCTTGCAAGGCTGGCTACTCTTCTTCACAGAAACCAGAGCTTGGAAGAGGTGGGTCCACAGTCCTCAGGTGGAGTTTACTATCTGGATGCCCCTCCCTGACTTCTCCCTCTTCTCTCAAAGTTAAGTTCTCAAGCTGAGCAGAAGAGTCAGAAAAAGCATCCCTCGCCTCATCATACGCATGTGTTGAAAGGGAAGGAAAGAATGTTCCCTTCAGTCCTGCCAATCTTCTAGGTGGTTTATGAGCCTTGAGGCGTACTGATATCCTCCCTCTCTCCCAAACCCAAGAAGAGTGGAAACATGTCAAGATCTCCTTTGGAAACATGATTTCCCCCTAGAATGTTGTTACTTGAAGTCAAAACATTCCCTCTAAGGCCTTGCAGAGTCTTCTCCCCTTGGCCCACGGGAGGAAAACTGTCTTCAAGACAAGCTAATTCCTGCTGCCAATTTTCACCTTCCAAGTTCTCAGTAAATCTGGCCAACTGTTCTTTTGAAAGTACCCCTGTCATTCACCTTTAAGCTCAAACATCTGTTGAGAAGTCTCCTCTGCTAAACTACCACATTTCAGTGTGTAGAAACCTCTGATGGAGCCAGCCACTGATGAGCCACCATCAAGATGGCCACCAACACAGTTTTTCTAAGACAGACTTTGTGTTTCTAGATATATAAAGGCAAAATATTAAATATAGATGGGTTTTTGCTGCTTCCTGGCAATTATTTTTGGAAACTAAACATTTTCTTGAATTTCACCATCATTTGCAAATCTTGGCAAATATCATGACAAATATCATGGCAAATATCATGAATTTCACCATCATTTGCACATCATGACATTTATTGGTGAAACCTGTTGATTCATCAGCTTGGATAGAGAACCTACTGTGTTTCAGTTTATTGCACAAATTGCTTTATCATAAGGTGACATGTCATCAATGTATTCACTAATCAAATGGCTTGAAAGTGTAACCTATTCAATTTCTCCTTCTATATCTTGTCCTATTATTGTACTCATTTTAATTTTACTAGCATTATTAGGTTTTCACTGACCATGTGACTTCTCCTTTTGAGAGCAATAAGTCCTACTATTAAGTAATTTGCTCCCTGGACCTAAATGTGACTCTTTTAACTCAATTTGTTTTTAGATTCTAATAGCCATTGAAAATCACTGGCACCTTTCCATGTCAAAGAGCTGTGGCTTGTAGTTGAAAGTTATATTTTTCTGGTTTTCACTGCATCTGTGAGTCCTTTGCCACAGACCCTGCACAGTGGAATAGGGCAGTGTAGATCAACAGCTGTGTAAATCCACTGGCAAGTAGGTTTCATCACAAAGAAGGACTTTTGTGGCATCGCACTTGTTGCAATAGCTCAGTGAAGTGACTCAGAAGATTGCAATTCTTCATTACTAACCTTATCAGAATTGTCCATACATGCAGGACTGAAAAAGCTCACATGGAAAAACAAACATGGAAGAAGAGCCAGGGAATACTAAAAAAGGAACACGTTAAGGGAAACTAACCCCACCACGTGGTGGAACATACTATGAAGCCAGTGTAATTAAAACAAAACAGGACTGACACATGAATTGACAAACATACCAATGGAATAGAACTGGAAACCCAGAAATAGACTCAAGCGCATTTGGAAATTTAGTATATGATAAAGGTGGCCTCTCAAATCATGAGTGCAAAAAATGGGCTTTTTAGTAAATAGTGCTGGACAGCTAAGTAGTCAATAGGTTGGGCTTAGAGAAGGAGGAGGATGAGAAGAAACCTTCCACAGAGCTGGGAAATGAGGTTGTGCTGGTTGGTGCTGTGTCTGTGAGGGTTCACGAGCCTGATGCCAAAGGGAGCTGGGGGTAGAAACCTACCACCAGGGTGACTTTGACAGGGGAGCCAGAAATAAGGCCTTCCTTCCAATCTCCTCTGCAAAGCCAACTGGGAAAGTAGATAATGCAGTGAGCAAAGCCCCAGCACCAGCATCCCAGAGCAGAGGATTGGAAGGTGAGTTTGGAGCCAAGCTCAGTGGCTGACAAACATGTCAATGCTGAATGCTTGTCTAGTTAGCCCGCATTATCCTCTAACTGCATTGAGAGGGAGAGCAAGGGCAAAGGAAGAGAGGATGGGGTAGAAGTTCTCAACCTGCACCTTCCTTAACAACAAATTAAGGCAATGATCATAAAGAATAAGTCAAAGATAGAAACATAGACATAACACTTACAGAAACAATATGAAGCAGCTTTAAAAAGTTCAAGGAATGGGATTTAAGTGAGGAAGAGTGAGAGAAGGGTTTAGCTTTTAAATTATAGATGCCTATTTGACTTTGTTTTTTTAATTAAAAAATAAAATGTAAGTGAACAAAGAGGAAGAGTCCAGATCTCTGGTGGTGTTTGTTGTTTGGAAAAATCAACTCAATATTGTAAGTTCAATATTATAAGGTTCCCCTCGGGAAAGTAAATTGGAAAACTATCATTTGGGTAATACAAACTCCTGAAAGCAAAAATAGAAAATCCTTTTGGTTGTTGAGTCATGTGAGAGATGGAGGAGAAATCAGATTGTGGGCCCCATGAAGGCAGATGGTATGTCTGTCTTACTCACCAATTATACCCATATTTTATGAACCAATAGATGAAAAAAAAAGGTTAAACAGAAAGAGCAGCAGCTCACACTTACATTGACCAGGAAGAATCTCAAGAGCCTACCAAGTAAAAATAACATCCTGTGCCCATGTTGCTGGTTTCAGACAGGTCAGACAGGTAACCAGGTCCTTACAACCCCATGTGGTTAGGGCTATTTCAATAACAGGGATAAAGAACTATGACCCTTAAGGTGGAGAATTCACTTTGCCTGGAAATGGCTGAAGTTGACCTTAAGGTTGAGGGGCCATGGCTGATCTGAGTTTTAAAGGAAGCCTAAGAGTTCACCAAGTAAGGAACACAGAGGAAAGAGTAGGAGAGGAAATAGAGAGGTGACTAGCCTTGATGTAGCCAAGGGAGAGTCAAATGTCCTGTGGCAGTGGGGAGAGGGTGCTGTGCAATGAGACTAGAGAGGGTGCTCATTGGATCTTATTCCTTGGATACTGGAGAGCAAATAGAGGCAGGCAATCCCTTCGTCAGGTTTGAATTTTAGGGAAGATTATTCTGGTAGCAGAATGGAAGAAGTATCCAGATCAATATAGAACAGACACAGGCACCAGAAATAACAATAACAATAATGATAACAATAACAATAAGAAAAGCTCATGTGCCTTTGATACTTACAATGTGCTCAGCTCTGCTCAGGCTTTGCTTGCATTGTCTCACTTAATCCTAAATTTTACTCTCTGAAGTGGGATTTTTTTATCCTAATTGTACAGACAAGGATGCTGAGCAATAAGAGACTGGGCTTTTATTTAAGAAAAAAAAGAAGTTTCTCTAACCAGGAAGCCTCTGATATATTTTCTGCCTGGACAGGAACCAATCAACATGTAGGGCTGGCCTGATTCTAGCAGGTGTGGTCACCTGGTGGAATAGGAAGCATTTGAGCAGGAACGAGGGCAGCTCCTGACAAGTGCAGAAAGACATTTGTTGAGAGGGCAACAAGGTTAATGCCTAAGTATGGTTATTAAAGAGAAATTCAGGGACATTATGTCAGAAGACCCCCAACCAGTTTCCCACATCCAGTCCTCCCCAAAGCCTGTCCACTCTTGCCCTGAACGACTTTATCTTGCCATTAAGAGTTATTAATCAGAGACCTCTGACCAAGATGGAGGCATAGGTAGACACACTGTGCCTCCTCACACAACCAAAATAAGGTCAGCAACAATTTAGAAATAAGATAACAACCAGATCTGACAGAAAATTGAACTGTATGGAAGTCAGACAACCAAGGAGTTAAAATATACACATTCATCCAGACCGGTAGGAGGGGCGGAATTGGGCAGCTGGGCAGAGAGCGGTTGTGGCACAAAAAGTGGTGGCACCGGGTGTGTAACGCATCCCAGGTGTATAAGGCATCCCAAGTGCACAGGCAGCTGGCAGACCCAGTGAGGTGGCGACTGTGAAGTGAGGCATTGCACGCAAAGCGCCTGGCTGTCTGGACCACATTCATGCTCAGATAAACCAGGCAAAATTGGGGAGCGAGACACACCTCGCAACCCAGGGTCCCAGCACCGGGAAATAGAATCTCGGGACACTGATTGAAAACACCTGTGGGAACTGAGGTGCAGGGAGAGACTCCCAGCCTCGCAGGAGCATGCGTTGGAGAGACCCACAGGGTCCTAGAACATACATAAGCCCATCCACACGGGAATCAGCACCAGAAAGGCCCAGTTAACTTGGGGGAAGTGGCAGAAGGGACTGAAATCGGATGGAGAAAGGAGCAAGCACCATTGTTTCCTCTCAGACCCCACCCCCACATACAGTGTTGCAACCCAGCAACTGGGTTGCCCCGCCCTGGAGAACACCTAAGGCTCCACCCCTCACTATGTAACAGCACAACCAGAACAACAACAAAAAAAAGTGGCTCAAACAGAAGTACAAATCAAAGCCTCAGAACCAATACTTTTAAGCCACTAAGAGATAGCCAACCTAACAGATGCACAGTTCAAAGCACTGGTGATCAGGATGCTCACAGAATTGGTTGAATTTGGTCACAAATTAGATGAAAAAATGAAGGCTATGGTAAGATAAATTAAGGAAAATGCACAGGGAACCAATAGTAAGGGGAAGAAGACTGGGGCTCAAGACAACAGAGTGGACCAGAAGGAAGAAAGAAACAACCACACAGAAAAGAATGGAGAAATAAGAATTTAAAAAAATGAGGAGAGGCTTAGGAACCTCCAGGACATCTTTAAACGTTCCCACATCTGAATTATAGGGATACCAGAAGGGGAAGAGGAAGAACAACAAGTGGAAAAGTTATTTGAACAAATAATAAAAGAGAACTTCCCCAATCTGGCAAAGAAAATAGACTTCCAGGAAGTCCACGAAGCTCAGGGAGTCCCAAAGAAGTTGGATCCAAGGAGGAACACACCAAGACACATCATAATTAAAAATGGAGGAGGGAGTCCTAGAAGCAGCAAGAGATAAGGAGACCATAACCTACAAAGGAGTTCCCATCAGACTGTCAGCTGATTCCTCAAAAGAGACCTTGCAGGCAAGAAGGGGCTGGAAAGAAGTATTCCAAGTCGTGAAAGGCAAGGACCTACATCCAAGATTGCTCTATCCAGCAAAGCTTTCATTTAGAATGGAAGGGCAGATAAAGTGCTTCTCAGATAAGGTCAAGTTAAAGGAGTTCATCATCACCAAGCCTTTATTTTATGAAATGTTAAAGGGACTTATCTAAGAAAAAGAAGATAAAAAAAATATGTATGGTAAAATGACAGCAAACTCACAATTATTATCAACCACACCTAAAACAAAAACAAAAACAAACTAAGCAATCAACTAGAACAGGAACAGAACTACAGAAATGGAGATCACATGGAGGGTTAGCAACAGGGGAGTGGGAGGAGGAGAAAGGGGGAAAAGGTACAGAGAATAAGTAGCATAGATGGTAGGTAGAAAGTAGACAGGGGGAGGGTAAGAATAGTATGGGAAATGTAGAAGCTAAAGAAATTATGACACATGGACATGAACTAAAGGGGGGAATGTGGGTGGGAGAGGGTGTGCAGGGTGGAGGGGAGTGAAGGGGGAAAGTGGGACAACTGTAATAGCATAATCAATAAAACACACTTTTTTAAGAAGAGTTATTAGTCATGCCTCCCCTCAGTAAGTTACCATTTGCTATCCCAGAATATGTGGTACACTACATGTTCGATAAATGCTATTTTCCTTTGCCCACTTTCCTATTCATTGGAAATCCCTCCTCTTGTTGCCATATGCCCACTCTCTCATTTAATGAGCTCAACATCCTTTGTCCTTTGCAAAATGCCTTCTCCCAATTTCAATAATGGCTTCATCTACACAACCATGAGCCAAGCAAAAAATCTCAATGTCATTATCAATCCTCCTCCTTCACCATACTTACTCACCAAATTCCGTCTTGACCCTAATTCTTGATGCTTTTCCAACCATTTTCTCTCCTCATCTGGATGAGTTACTCATCCAAAGAGCCTTCTTATGGTTGTCCAAACACCAGTTTGTCCTCCCCAAAACAACCCCACACAATATTTGTTACGAGTTGAATTGTATCCCCCCAAAATATGTTGAAGTTGTAACCTCCAGTACTTGCAAATGTGAACTTATTTGGAAATAGGGTCTCTGCAGATCTAGTTAAGATGAGGTCATTAGGGTGGATCCTAGTCCAGTATGACTGCATCCCATGAAAAAGGGCAATCTGGACACAGAGTTAGACACACACACAGGAGAATGCCACGTGAGAACAGAGGCCGAGATGGGGTGATGTGTCTGTAAGCCCAGAAATACCAAAGATTACCAGCCAACCTTCAGGAGCTAGGGGAAAGGCATGGAACACAGCCTCTCCCAGCCCTGCTGACACCTTGACCTCAGACTTCTAGCCTCCAGGACTATGAGGTGAAATTCCATTGTTTAAACCCCTCAGTTTGTGGCACTTTATTATGGTAGCCCTGGCAAACTGATACAACCTCCAAGGCTTTTTTTTATAAATGCCCATCTGATCACACCAATCTCTGCTTAAAATCCTTCCACAATAAAGAAAAGAATGGGTTCTACTTATTGAACACCTACCGAGGGCTAGGTGCCCCCTCTCTACTGTGTCTATTCCTTAAGTATCCTTTGAAACAAGACAGCACCATTCCTAATTTTGCAATTGAAGAAAAGACATCTTCTGAAAAGCTGTCACTTGCCCAAGTTCCTATAGGTAGTAAGCAGAAAATTGCATTTTGATCTTGATCTCTTGGAGTCCCAAAGTTACACTGGCATTAGGTGTTACATTATAACAGGGATCAGCCAACTTCTTTAAGGGCCAGGTAGCAAATATTTCAGGCTTTGCAGGGCATATGGTTTCTGTTGTGACTATCAATTCTGCTCTTCATAGCGTGACAGCAGCCCTAGACAATGTGTAAATGAATGGGCATAAAGGTGTTCCGATACATCTTTATTTACAAAAACAAGATGTGGGTCATATTTGGGCCTCTGGCTGTAGTTCCCCAAACCCTGTCCTAGAACATTGCTTTTAGGAGATGATCCATGCTACCTGGTAAAGTAATTTTAGTATTTATAATGTGCTTGCTTTATGCCAGGATCTGTTCATATATTAATTTATTTAAACTTCTACTACTATTATCTCTATTTTAGAAGTTATGAACTCACCAGGATCACACCAATAGTGACAGAGCCAGGATTCGTGGTTCAGCAGTTGAACTGCACAGTCCATGATCTCACTCATTGTTCACGAGGGCCTTCGCACCCCCTCATCCACATAGTTTCTACCCTCTACCTCCTTCCCTCAGCCTACAGCCTAGACTTCCTTCAGCCATCCCACAGTGGAGAAGGGGAAATGAAGGAAGGAGCCTGGGATAGCCCCACTTACCTGCTCTGGAATATACTTCTGGCCAAGGCCAAAGCCCTGGTTTTCTCAGAGTCCTCACTGTCATGGGGCCTGGGGAGTGCAGAGCAAGGAGTAGGAACCTACCCCTTTAGCTGGTGGTTGGGAGAATCTAGGAAGATTACACGCAGTATCCAAATTAAAGTCCCCACAGTAGTTGGCCAATTGCCTCAGCTTGCTTTAAAGGTACTCATCATTCAATAGACTCTGAGCTGGTGATGAAGCTGTTAGTCTCCCAACACCTACGCTGTCTCATTTTTCACTAACAGAACCTTGGTCTTGTTTGTGACTGCAGCTAGATGTGTCCATCAAATGCAGTTCTGGCCAATGACATGCACATAAGCAGAAGTATGTTGGGGATACGCAGGAAAGATGCATGTTTCTGATATAAATGAGCATACCTTTTTCCTGGTTGCTTTCGTCTTCTTTCCTCCTGGACTGTGGCCCAAGGACTGGAAGTAGATCAGCTGCCTCACAACCATGAGGACGGCAACTCTCAACTAAAGCTGGTGGAGGGCAAAGCAGCATCCTGGGGCACTGATGGAGTCGTGGGACCGCTGTACCTGCTGCACGCTCCCTACCTCCTGTCTTTTGCCTGTGGGAGAAAACTAACCCCTTCTTTGGTCAATCAGTGTAGTTGGGTTTCTAATACATGTGGGCTTAATCCTCCCTAAGCAAAAGACCTGATCAGAACGCCACACATAACCTCAGCAAACATCATGACTTCTAGAACATAATAGGTACCCCGTAAATGCTTGATGAAATGGATCAATACAAATGACTGTATTATACTATTAGACAGAAGCATTAGATTACAGAGGGCAGTTGCCTTAGGAAAACATAACAGTTATAGCTACCACTCACTTTCTAAGCATGTACTATGTGCCCTGCATTCTCTCAGCAGTCTTCACAACAGTCAGAGGTTGGTATTTCCATTTCACAGATCAGGAGCTAAAGCTCAAGGAGGCTGGGCTAGCTGGGCCAGGGAGTCACCGCCAGTCTGTGGTGGGGCTAGAGTTTGAATCCCAGCTGGGTGATACTGAAGCTTGTGTTCCTTCTCTTAGGCCAATGAACTGTCACAACGAACTGGGCATTTGGGCTTGGGCTAGTGGAAGATTAGAAAAATTCGGGGGGGAACCCCCAACCACCAAGCTACATGGCATGGATAATTTTTTGTTCTGTATCTCAGTTTCCTCATTTGTAAAAAGGGTAGCAATCGTCCCTTCAGAGGCTGATTATGTTAAAAGTGACATACGTGAAGTATTCAGCAGAGTGCTAGGAAAGGATCAAAACTCATTGCTCATCAGCATTATTGCCATTATCAGCACCCCCCACAACCACTACAAAAAAATCCTGTAAGAATCTATGATGAGAAGGGGGGTCGGCTCTAAAGGGAAGATCTTGGAGGAGGTGGCTGGGTTGAAGCCAGGATGAGTTTTTAACTTTGGAGACCTGGTCCCAACTTCTGAGGGAGTGTCCCTTGAAGCCTGAAGGCTCACCGCCTAATCCCATGCAGGTGTCAGACAATGCCCGATGGGTGGAGAACACCATGTGGCTCCAAGCCGGGCCCCGCCTCAGCACCAGGAGTTGGATGAGTCTGAGGCGAGATGCGGGGGTGGATTTGAGTCTGAGATGCCTATCTGCCCAGCTGAAGGTTTCGCATCTGTCTTGGCACGAATACAGGTGCACGGGATCTAAAGAGAGTCAGTTACAGCTCTGAGCAGCTGGGGTGGGGTCCTGGGGCCCTGAATGCAGGTAGGGCTAGATGCGTACCCTGACAAAGCTGGCTGGCACATCTCACTGATGCCCTGGGCCGCTCAGCAAACAATGTCAGTGTGGGAAAGAATAGGGCAGGACAGTGCTCTACAAAGAGGGCCATTGATGTCAGAGCTCTGTTTGAATGCCAGGTCTTATGCTTCCTACAATTAATGACTTTAACTACATAATCTTTCTTACATGCCATTTTCCCAACTGCAAAATGAGAAAAGTAGTAGTGCCTACTGTTGTTATGAGCATTGGAGATGATTCAACACCGGTTTCAGCACAGTCTTGGAAAATTGTTAGTGCCCAATAAACATTAGCTATGAAGACCATGCAGCATCTGGGGTATAACTACGAGAGCACCAAAGCTTCGGAACAATCGATTAAAAGCTGCTGAGTGCCCTGTGAGGAATACTGGATTGTGGCTGCACATTATATTTTTTATTGCCGCTCACCTATGTCCTGGCAAAGTGTTAAGATAAGTGGGCATGGTATTGTTTTGTGATAAAGAACATACCTCGTTCTTAAAGTACAAGTTTTGCCAGGCCCTACTTTCTGCTCAGTGCAGTATGTTGTTCTGAACAAATAAAATGAGGCAACATGGTCCCTGCTTCCAAAAAGCTTTCAATCTAATTGGGAAAATAGTATAAGAAGGGATTAGATTAATATAAAAATGTGAAGAGCCTAAAACAAGGTATATAGCTAAATGCTAATGTGAGTATTAGTGACCATAATCCCTGGGATTATTCAGAAGAGAGAGGCATCCAGAGGGGATGGAATGGAAACCTAAGATCTTGCTGGCCCCTCCCAAGGGGTCTGAAATCACTAAAACTTGACGTTGACAAGGAAAAGTAATAGGTAGTCCTTATATTGCACTCACCACATGCCACATACTACTCCAGGCACTGTACATATGTTTTCACTTTAATCCTCACAACTCTATGCAGCTGGTCCTGTTATTATTCCCACTTTAAGGATGAGCAAGTGGGTACAGAGATACGGAGTAATTTACCACATAGCCAGTGAGTGGCAGAGCTGGATTTTGAACTCAGCCTAATTCCAAAACTGCTCTTAACCACTATGCCCTACTTCCTTTCAGAAAGAAGGAAACCAACTTGTATTAGTTACGTATAAGTAACAGATGCTATAACAAAGAATCCCAAATCCTCAGGAGATGAACAGAACGCTTTGTCACCTGTCACGTAAGAGTTCAATGGAGGTGTTCAGCAGGCATCTACTACACAGTGATTCAGGGATCCAGGCTCTTCTTACCCTGTGACCCCATGGTTCCAAGGGACAAGAAGTCCTCTTCCAGATATCTCCTGGAAGGGGTCTCTCCACACAGAGGATTTCATGGCTAGGCCTGCAAGTGGCATCTTCATTTCCATTAGCATTCAATATTCAGTAGCACAGCCATTCCTAACTACAAGGGAGGCTAGGAAATGCAGTGTACCCAGGCCTCCAGGGAGAGCATGAACCTTGGTGAGCACTCACAATTTCTGCCACTCGGGAAGACCCAAATCATTCACGCAACTGCAAAAAGAATAGGGAGACTAGCTCCAAAGGCCAACCCCAAGTGCACATCCATGACCACAAGTACCCAAGCTGCCTTGGCTCTAATCCCATAAGAGGTCCAAAGGCACTCAAAGGGCCAAATGCACAGATGGGACACAGCAGTCTGCAGCAGGGAACTCCAGGCAGTGACTAAGTGCTGAGGCACACCATAAACAGAGGCTCTTCCTTCCACTTGCTCCTCTGCAAAAACAAAAACAATAACTGACCAGATTCAGCAAGATCTCCTCCAGTGAGTCAGTGAGTCAGCAGCCTCCGTCTGGTGCTTGGCAGGACACCAGGGTCCTGCCAAGGTGCTTAACTATGAAATAGTCTAGACCATGGCTGGGTGCAGGATGGGGCTCATGTCTGGAGGGGATGACTAGGATGCCAGGCAGAGGGATTAGGTAAGGCCCTGTAATAGAATTATTGTAGAGACAGAGAGAAGCAGGACTAGACTACAGACACCTTGAACTCAGATTATCCACAACTCCCCCTCCTGTATTCCCTGTCCTGGTAAGCTGTACCAGCATTCACCAAGCTGCCTGAGACAAAAATGTGGGCGTCGCTGCTGATTGTCCATTTGATCCTAAGCCCAGTGGATCCAAACTGCCTGTCCAATATCTTCATTCTACACATCCCATCCTCCCCATCCCTGCCCTGACTCAGACATCTCCCCTTTCCCACCTGGGCTGATACACCTACGACTTGACTCGTGTTGCCTCCTTCCAACGTCCATTGGGTCCTCCAGCAAATGTTCACCGAGCTTTGTAGCAGATAGTAGGATATTTACCTTCCCAGTACCCTTTCTCACCTTCTTTCTTACCAACTGAATCCCGATTTGTTCAGGAAAGTAATACACACAGTTTAAAAATCTCTCCTTCCCAGACTTCTTTGCAATTATAGGTAACCGTGTGACAGAGTTCTGGCCAATGAGAAATCAGCAGATATCTCTGGGGAGGGTTTCTTTCTTTGAATGGGAAAAGAAAAATCGTTTGTCCATTTCTCCTTGGCTCTCTCTCCTAGAATGTGGACATGATGCATGGAGATGCGGTGCCTGCTTACAGCCATGCGGAAGAGTGCCACATGCACATGCTAAGCACGCCACAGCGGGAAGCTACAGGAACCAGGTCCTTGATGGCTTTCTCAAACAGCTGCACACTCCTTGAGCTGTCTACTTCTGCAGATTTTGTTACCTGGGTGCATTAGTTTCTTTTTGCTGCTGTATGAAATTACCACAAGCTCAGAGACTTAAAACAACACAAATTTATCCTCCTACAGTTCTGGAGGGCAGAGTCCCAAGACAGTTTCACGGGGTTAAAGTCAAGGTGTTGGCCGAACTGGTTCCCTCTGCTAGCCCTGAGGGGAGAATCCATTCTCTTTCCTCTTTCAGCTTCTAGTGACCACCCGTGTTCCTCAGCTTGTGTCCCTTCCTCCGTCCTGAGGGCACATCACTTCACTCTCCCTTTATCATCACATCATCTCTTCCTCCTGCCATCTCCTTTGCGGACTCTTGTGGGTACTTGGGTGCCATCTCGGACTTCAGAACAATCCAGGATCACCTCCCCTTCTCGAGATCCTTAACTTCATCCCATCTGCAAAGTGCCTTTTGCTTTTTAAGGTAGCATATTCCCAGCTTCCAGGTATTAGGATGAAGACATCTTCGAGAGCCATTATTCAGCCCACCACAGTAGGAAAAATAAACTTTTTGCTTGTGTGAACTACTATTTGGTGACTGTCTGGGAGAACCAAAGGCAATGCAAGCTGACATGAGCATCTAGTAGGTCCCAGACACTACGCTTGGGGCTGGAGGTACTCCAGCAGTGGCTGAGTAAGTGTCCCTAGCTGAGAGCCCATCATGCTGTGTTTGCAACTATTTATTTGCTGATTGGATAGCCTTGAGAGGCTGTGAACTCCAGAGGGCAGGAAACGTGAACACGTGCTTTTCCATCATCCCGGCACCAGTCAAGGGCCTGACACACTGTGGTGCTCAAAAAAGCTTGCACAGGTGAACTCCACAGCTTGTAGATCATGACTCGGACCACTGAGTCCTACATACGAGAGCCAGCCATTGACTCTGAGCATCACAGAAGAGGAAAAGGAAAACTATTGCTTAACTGGCATTCTGTACCAACAGTCCCCCAAAGAGGTTCCATGAAGCAGACGCTGGATGAAAACAAATAAGGGTAGAAAGCCCATACAAGCCTGCCTCTGAAAGTTTCACAATCTGAGCTGTTCCATAATGGTAATACCTGTTCAACTTGAGCTTAGCATTTCTTACACTTATTTGACCATGACATCCATTTAGCATAGAGCACATAGTAATCTCCTACAGAACTAGAGTTCTGTGGGACACCGTTGGGAAACACTGCTCAGCCCTTCCCAGGACTGGTTAGGGAGCCAGAGCAGTCAGCGCCTACAGGTGGATTCAGTGGTGGATCAGACTAAACATGTAGTTTGCTTAAGGTGGGAGCTGCCATTGTCAGGGAGGGCTTTAGGGTGCAGCGGGACTTCAAAAGGCAGTGACAGTAGTCCTGGCAGAGGGGAAGGTGAAGTATTCTTCCCTTAGCACCAAAGGCACCCTGGCTTGTTTTAAATGGCCCAGGCACAGAGTCAGGGAGCTCTGAGGAATAAGGTAAAGAGAACCACACCTGGCTGGGCAAACCCCAGGTGTGCCCTGACCCTACCATCAGGTGGCTATGCCCAGCCTCCTCTAACCAAATAGCAGCCATTGTGCTAGGACCTGATCTCCTGCACAGGGGCTGGCCTGCACAGGGCTCCCTTTGCTCTGTCACAGGACTCCATGTGACCCTCCAGCTCCTCTGCATCTGACCTACCGCCCATGAGAATTACTGCTTCTTCCCTGAGCAGCCAGCATTGACCTCCAGGCTCAAGGAAGTCCCCCACCCCTTTCATCCCAGTCTCAAACCTCTTCTGATCTACTGCCCAGGGGCTCTGTGCTCATTATGGGACATGTGTCTACAGAATGATGGTGAGCATGTTCTGTGGTTTCCAAATAGAAACCTGCAGTTCGTTTTGTTCAATTTTGAGTTGAAATCTGGGAGCTCATCATGGATGCCTGGTGTGACCCACTCTCAGGACACAGGGCAGCTGTTACATTTTCCATGTTGGACTCATTTCAAAGAATTCATTTATCTTCCTTACAAATAGTGTTTGTTTTGTTTTTTTTTTTGAATTTTTGAACCACATTCTTTAGGTCAAGATTTTCATCTTACCCAAGGAAAATGGATGACCTGAGAAGTAAAGTGCCCGTGATTGCAGACCAAACTAAAGGCTTCTTTGGGAGGAGACTGCCGGTCCCTTGACTCCTCATTACGCATTGTCCCCACCACACCACGTAGGTCCCAGCATGGGTGGCCCCAGACCAGAAGAGGGCATCCGATGCAAAATCTTTCTGAGACTATTATGTTTAAAACAAATTCCCAATGGTTACTAGAAAGTGTAGTGGAAAACAGACCTTAAAAAATAGACTTGGATGACAATAAAGAAGAGACTTCTTAAAGGACACTCCCCCCCAAGGACCCCATTTGGTAAGTTTACACCTTGTGTCATCTATGTTGAAGGCCCTACTGGGTTTAAATGGATTTGCATTTAGGGTCATTTCCTCTCTCCCAGCCCTCCTAAACCCCGTGTGCTCTCTCTTCTCATCCACTTCTTGGTCATTTTTAGCAATGTCACCCTAGCCAAGGAAAGAAAAGTATTCTTAATCTTAAGTAGGCTTAGCACAGCCACACACATAAATATTGCAAAATAATTAAGCACTGCCCACACCTCACAAAGGACAGGCTGCAGCCCAGTTTACTTCCTGACCCAATCCCTCTCCCCCACCCCCCAGCCCCAGCCCAGACGAATCAGCAACGACCACACACACACAAAAACTTCTTACTTTTCAGAAGATGTGTTAAAGAGAACAAGCATCTCTAGGAAGTTTCGCACATAGCATTCCTCCATTTGCCGGTTTGAGGATTTGGGTCAGAAAAGGCTGCCTGAAATTTAAGTGGATAACAGGACCCAGTCGCTGAGCTCAAGGGAGCACAAGCTTTGTCCTGTTCCGTCCCTACATCCCTCTCCCCTGGATAACCCTTTTACTTGGGGTAAAATTACCATCTACTTTCGCGGAAGTACGCTCTCTGGCACTGGAATTACGACCCTAATCCAAAATAAAGAGTTTCTGGTATTATGGTCATAAAAGACCTAAAGCTCAGAATGATTAAGTAACTTGCCCAAGGTTACACAGCAAGTCGGCGGTGGAGCCTGCGTTCAGACCCAGGTTTTAGACTTCAGTGCCCATGTTTTCTTCCCCGGGGCCTCAGCTTCTGTGACTGTGATATTAACCACATGAGCTAATATTTGTTGATGTCTTTCTATGTGCCAGGCACTGGGGTAAAAACTGCTGAAATAAACCCACTCCAGCAAGGAATAGGAGTGGCTTTTGGATTTTTAACCTACCTCTGGCTTCCAGTTGAGACAGGGAAAAAAGAACTGCCCATCTTTGGAATTTATCATTGAATAGTGTAAGATTCATGAGCCCAGATACCGGAGTGACTATCTTTGTAATCCGGCCCCTCACAGTTGGAGAAGAAAAATATGATCCTCTTAACTTTTCAAATGTCTCTCAGCATCATGACTTCCTGTGCTCTTGCCAGGTCACAGAAATAAGTGGCAATCTCATTATGATATCTCCTGTCTGAACGTTAGATGTGGAATGCATCCTAGATATTACCCATGGCGATCAGACATGCCAGATGTTTTAGGAGAGTTCCAGACATGGCACCTGTCTTATCATCCATATAAGGGGCTTTCTAAACCATGTGGTTGCCATGCATAAACCCCCTCACATCTGCCCAAATAGTTAGCATGAACATCATGTCACCAAAGCCCAGAGTTTCAGTATGATCTTGAGCTTGCCCTTAGAATTGCTTCAATTTATGACTATTTCAGAGGAGCCGGTTTTCAAGTTGCAATCCATGATCTCAGAGATAGGCATAAACCCTTTCTCTGTTTAACAGGTTGGTTTTGAAAATCAAAGATCCCAAAGATTGAAGTGTCATCTGTGTTTCGTATGCCAATATCTGCTTAATCACTACTCCATTGCCTGAGGAGAGAATCATGAGCTGAGCTTGTGTTCCAAAGGAATTTGGTTTCCCAGTTGGCAATACACATCGTTCAGTTTCTAAACTGGGCATGTTTAGGCATTTCACATCTTACCACTGTGCAGATCTGAAAACAAGACAAAAGGTGATTTTATGCCAGAGCAGAATGGGGGAGAAGCTGAGGGCACCCAAAATTCTCTCATCTAAAAACATTCTGCTAGACCATTCTCATTTTACTACTTTAACCACCAAAAATACCACCCACTGTGAGTGTCCATGTCTTTTCCATGGGGTCTGAGCAACCCCGGTATGTCCCTAGTAATGAGGGTTCCTCAGGTCCCAGGATGCAGGGCAGCCAGCTGGAGGGCAAAGGAGTTCATGGAGAGGCTGAGGCCTAGCTCATCAGAAGAAAAGGAGACAATCAAAGGGGTCGGAAGAGAGAAGCAACCCTGACTTCAGTGTTTCTCTAACTCTAATCCTACTAGAGAAATTGCTGGAACTCTGTTCCCTTACATAGTCCATCAACCATTTTTGGAGTTACTGGACTAGACAGTCTCAGATGTGCTTAGGAATTAGTCTTCTATTACCTTTCGGCTTCTGCTCCATCAGGAGTATTTGCTGACCCAACCTCTTCTGCTCACAAAGCCACCTCTAGACACATTCTTGTTGCTACCCTTGGTCTCCTAGCACCACCAGGGGCTCTTGAAATCAGCCCTTCTACTTGATTCTCAGCATTTGTTTCCTGAGAACACAATCAAGAGCTTCTCCGTCTGGGTGAGACAGCAAGGGTGGCATATGTGCTGTCCTAAACGCCATCCACCATCTCTGACAGTTCTGTGTCCCCCAAAACAAGCCTCTGTGACTCTGCTCATATGTTGAATTCTAACATAAAAGGTTTCTTGGTTCCCCAAATAAGCCACCCTAGAGTCCTTTCATACTCATCTGATTAACGAGTTTATTATCTAATGTAATCACAATAGCAACACCACATGGTAAATTATCCCTCTAATAAGCCAGTCATTACATCCCTGGTGTTTCTTCAAGACACACCAAACTGGGGGGGAGGGGCGGATTGGAACAAATTAATAGTAATGAACTGCTGTGGCCCCATCTCTGTTGCAAGATAACATACGTTCCTGAGAGTTCCCTCTTGCAAAGGAGCCACCTCTCTCATGCTCACAAACAAGCTTCCTCTTTTTCTAATTACCAGTCTTCTACTGCTCTTAACCCCAACCTAGAGGACGAGCTTTGTTAAATATAATGTCAGGGAGGATATTGGCCTACCACTTCCACCTCCAATGACATATCTCACTCATGCTATCCGCATCCACTCAAACTACTAATGCCCTTGAAGGCCATCAAAATCACCAGCGAGCCAATGACGGCCATCAAGAAATATGACAAGACTAGCCAGAATTCTTAGGGTTGCCAGGAACAGACACCCAAGTCAATGAGAATAAGCACAAGAAGGACATTATTAGGTTACATGGCTGGAAAAAGTCCCAGCCTCCTTCTCTCCCCCTCTGCCCACTGCTCTCCTTTCTGATAGCTTCATTCCCAAATGGGCTCCCTCCCGGTAGTGGCTAAAGTGGTCACTGTGACCGACAGTTCCCAATTTATATCCCTGCATAGCGGGAAGAATGCGAATACAGTCTTATTCACTAAATAGCTCCCCAGTAAAAGTCCTGGCAAGAGCTTTGAGTGCCCCAGCTTGGGTGACATACTTTCCCTGAACTAATCTCTGTGACCAGACGAATATAAACTTAAGTTGACCTAGCCAAGGTCATATGCCCACCCATGTGTGAGAGAGTATTGGCTTCAAATAAACTAAGCAGAACAGTGTCCCCAGAGGAAAGAAAAAAATCTGTCACCAAAATAAGGAAGAGAAGCATTCCAGGAAGGCTAAAGCAATAGGAACCCAAATAGACTTTATTCCGAGATCTTACATCTTTTAGGTTTGCTCAGGAACTGGGATAAAACTCCATCTGTGAACATGCGGGTGCAGACATCAATGAACCCCGCCGTGAAGATCAGGAGAAACAAAATAAGGCAGCTGTTGATTCCAACTCAAAGGGGCCTTGGGCAAGTCCCTTTCTCTGTGTGAGCCTCATGATCACATTGGCTGAAATCATTGTCTTTAACTGAGGGCCCCTGAGCCCACTGAAGCTTCCTTGTTGCCCCATGATCTAACTTCAACTTCAAATATTAGAAGCCTGCAGTCTGGCTCCATATCATGCAAGCCCTGATTCCTGCCATGCCCGCTGCCCATGCGTTCCTCTGGGCAGCTCCGCTATACAAGCTGTCGTGTTCTCCTTCCTGCACACACCACTATGGACTGGCCTTTCTATCACTTACAACCAAAAGAACCCCAAGTGTACTAACTAGGGAGTGGCTTTCTCAAGCACTCTCTTGAGAAATGTGACAATACAATTGTTTAGTGACAGCACTCAGCTGGCTAGAAATGTGTGCCCAGGGTATAAGTCCCAGCTGGGACAGGGGATGTCAGCACCCTCCACCACACGCTTGAAGAAATGAGTAAATGCAAATCTATGAGGCAGTAAATATCCCGTCTTTAGTGCCACTGATTATTGACAACTGATCAGACCCCAATCTCCATTCCCCAAAGAGAAAATGAACTTGTTGTAGAAACATATCCAACTCCCATTGCCCAGCAAGATGGAGTGGGCCATTTTTTTCCCAGGATATCAGGAAAGCCGGGGCCGTGAGAGTCCATCTGATCTGCAGAGTGGCAGGTCCTGTGAACGTTAATGTGTCGATCAGCTTTCAGAGCGCCAACCAAGTGCCAAGCCAAAATAAGGAGGCTTATATGGGCTTCTAGGAATCAGTTACCTTTCTGATTAGTATTTAGTTTCTCTTTAAGGATTGATTCTCTCAGTACCAGGGTGAATGCTGGTAATGTTCATGAACTTGCACACCTTATGAGGAGCTTTGTATGAAGCTAAATACCCAGGGCTTTCATGATATTGTGAAACCCAAATCCCCCAAATGAATCATTGAGATCTTACACGCAGCTTAGAAGATAAAGCACTACAGAGACCTTCTTGGAGGTATGAGGACTTTGGACCTGTTCACCTTTGGATTTGGGGTTTGATTCACCTTTGGGGCTTGGAGGATTCAAACCCAATTTGTCTAATCACAGAGCCAGAGCCTCTTAACCGCTGTTCTTCCCTGCCTCATACAGTTCCTTAGAACAAACCGGGAAGCAACATAATATTTTTTGTGTTTTCCTTCCTCTCTAGAAGAAATCCTAAAGTTAAAAGATCTATTTCCTGGCACTTAGACCAATCCTATATATTAGCCTTTAGAATCCAAATTCAAGTGATAAAGGGAATGCATTAATTAATATAACTGAATGCTGCAGGAGTGAGTAAATCTTGAGGGAAAGCTTGATCCAGAACTCATATTTTGAGATTTGGATTTCTTTCTGCTCATTTTTAAAGCTTCATATTGGTTTATTTTCTTTGATGTTGGCTCCATTCTCAAGCAGTCTCTCTCTCATCATGTCACGGTGACTGGCGATGGCTTTCAGAGCCACATAACCTTTATTCACATCCAGCAGAAACAGAGTCTATGTCTCAGCATTTCCAGCAAAAGTTCTAAGGTTCCTTCTGAACCAATCATAATGATAACGGAGAGTGCAACATGCTGACTGGTCGAGCCAGGGTCCATCCTTGGAGTTAGAGAGAGTGTCAGTTTTACCCAGCCCACATGGCTAGAAGACTTGGAGTACAGTAGTTAAGGGAAATGGGGCATAGTGGGTAGCAATCTCCAAAAGTCCATTTTACACACAAAGCAACAGAAAAGCATAAAGGTTGCATTACTCACTCAGAATCACACAGTGAGCTAAGGGGGAAGGGGAAACTGGACCTCAAACCACTACCCTAAAGAGCCTTGTTCCCCCCTTGCTATATCAAACTTACTCCCAACCAGAACTGTACACATGTCACTGTGTCTTCAAATGTTTCTAAAGTTTCTGGGAGAAAAGGCAGAAACACTCTGCAGCTGTGTAGGGGAAAGTAAATTACTTATAGGAGCACTCCATTCCTCAGGAGTAGGCTCAGTGATTTTTAAGAACAAGCAAGCACAAAAAAAAAGAAGTCCCAAGAACCCAATATGTGGACCCACTCTGTGATCCCAGCCACACTGAGCAACCCAGGATGCCGGGCAGGGGAGAACAAAGGAGAAAGTCATGCTTGGGCCCTAGGGCTGCGTCAGATTTTCTGCTTTTCCTCTGCTCCCAGCCCTCCTGTAGGCTATTTGCATCTCCCTGTGGTCCTGGATGATTTAAGAAGCCCAGTGAAAGCCCTTGGATGTGGTCAGGATGTTCATGCTCCAGGGATCGTGAGACCGATGTGTCTGGCCTAGAGTCACAGCATCATCAAAGGGCGCCTTGGAAATTGAGGGAAGGCAGGGCTTCCCCGCCTCCCCGACCCCACTTCTGCCATTTTATTTATTTATTTTTTAACCCACTTGATGAATTGACTTCTTGTCCGTTTCCAAGTGCTGAATGCCCTCCTAGGAACTGACGCTCTGCCCGTCTTTGGCATGAGATCTTCTCAGTTCCGTAGTCCTCCCTGAGCTTTGATCAGCAGTCAGAGTTGAAAGGCGAGGGCGAAGGACACCAGGCCCCTGGCCCAGCCCTTTCCCTCTGCCATCCTCTGTAGACACATCTTTTTTTCTCAAAAGAAATCTCCTGATTGACTTGAAAGGAAGCTCTGCATCCAGAAGAGATAATACTGGTGAAGGTGGGGGAGGGAGGGGGCAGTTGGGAGGAAGGAGGGGGCTCTCAGGACAGGGAGGGACAGGGGACAGATGGGAGCTGGGCCTGCTGTAGGCGCAGGAGTTGTCATCATAAGGCAAGTCCTGGCCTGGGGGCCTGGGGCCTTCACTGGGCGGGAGTGACAGTAAGAACTCAGGAGTCTGGGCTTGTCTCTGCTGGCAGAGGAGTCAGGTTTGGACAGGTCAGAGGGGAGGGACTGCTGCTTCCTTCTGGAACAGCTTCTTAGGTTTGTCCCCATTTTGCACATGACCGGGTCTATTTCCTTGTTTGCCTTCCTGCACCCCTTGAGCTAGAGATAGTTCTGTGGTGAGAGAAGAGGTTACAAATATCCAGGACACAGAGATCACTGTCATGTGATTGTTGTCTTACCCATGTGTAGGGTGCCCAGGCAGTGCAAGGCATAGAGCGCACATGCAAGAAATGGTAGCTATCATGGGCATTTCAAGAGCTTTCTATCAGCTTCGTGTTCATTGTTGTGTTCTATCAGAATTTCCTCTTTTCAAGGTGGAAATGTCGGAACACAGCTCAGCTCTCATGGTTTCCCTCCCTCATTTTGCTTGGTGGCTTTTTGGGCCCTAAAGCCGATTGTGTTTTCTTTTCCACTGTCCCATCAGCATAGAACTTGGCTGTCTGACACCATCAAATGCCTCTGTGCCAGGACAACCCATGAAGCACCAGTGGATGGAGGAGGCCGCGTCGCACGGGTTCACTTTTTCCGTTTGTCTTCTGAGAGCCACGGCGGTTGCTTTCCAGAGCCACAGAGGCTGCATCTGAGTCAGACCCTCCCACAGAATGATTTACAGACGTTTCTTTAGGGCTACCTTGCCCACTTTGTGGGTTCTGTATTGTCTAAGCCATGTTCTGGTTTCTTTCTGCCATTTGTCACACACCTGGACCCTTTGTGTCTTCCCCCCAAGCTGTCATCGTGTGGTTACTCGGCCATTGCCAACTGGTTTTTTTCATATGAGCCCAAGAAAAACATCATTAGGAAGGGTGAGCCTGTGGCCAAATCCATTGCCTAATGGGCTGCAAAGCCAAACAAAAATAAATTGGAGGTATCTGAGCTGAACGCCTCCCTACTAGCAAGGAAAGCGAAACTTGACTCTTTCAACAGGGAGAGTGGCAGAGTTGCCATTGTGGCATTGAAGAAAAAGTTTTCCCTAAGTAAGATCATGTATAGAAACACACTGTTTCTCCTCAGGTTTTCTTGTTAAGATGCTGTAGAAAGGCAGACCATTTCCTCCATAAGGTAGAGTAACCACATTTTCAGTTTTTATTAAAAACTCCTATTCCCCATAGAACAGCTTCTTTGGTGGCTAGCTCTATCAACAGAGCTGCAAAATTATGAAGAAAGCTGCTTAACGCCACCCGTTCCTCACCTCCGCCTCTGAACGCTCACCCCTTCCCATACTTACCTCCGGCGCCCACCACCCGCCCCACCTTCGACCTGCCCCACCCCACACGGCTGCTTCACTGCCATACAATTCCACGGACACGTAAGTAGAAAAACCAAGCTATCAATAAGGGTAAAATTCAGGCTGGCACCAAATATCTCAACAGCATAAGACAGAGGATCATAAATTTTGAAAGTAAGGGTGGTCCAAGGATTTTACACACAAGGAAGTTGCCCAAATTCAAAGGTACCAGCCAAGATAAAACATGCCAAGAGAGAGAGAGAGAGGGAGAGAGATGGGAAGGAAGAATAAACAAACAAACAAACAAACAAATAAATAAATAAATAAATTTAAGGATAGATTATGAGCTCTTTAAAAAAAAGGAAGAGTTGTCTATCATGTGTAGCCCACCAAACAATGCATCAAAATAAAGAACTCAGAAAAATAAAAATTGAATTTCAAAGTGTTTTTTAAAGAATGTGTGTCAAACAGCATATATCAAATACATAGCTAAAACTGTTTAGCTACAATAATTTTAACTTAACGTGTAAACATAATTTAACTAATAAAAATTATGAGATAGAAGTTAGTGCTAATTTCTGAGGGTACCATATTAGGGAGTTTGTAGACTTATCTACATTGAAAGCACATGTTCAAAAATTGTAACTACTGTCCTGGTTGGTGTGGCTAGTTAGTTGGAGCGTCTTCGTGTACATCAAAATGTTACGGGTTCAATTCCTGGTCAGGCTGCAACAAGAGGGACCAATTGATATTTCTCTCTCGCTTCCCTCTCTCTCTCTCTCTCCTCTCCCCCCACCCCCACCCGCTTCTTTTCTCTCTAAAAGTAATTAAAAAATGTCCTCAGGTGAGGATAAAAAATATATTAAAAATAAAAGCTATAACAACCTTACCTGTTAGTTTTTTAATGATCTCTATATTTTTACCTTTTGGTGGCCCCTTCAAGAACTTACCACTCATTGTAAATAAACGTTTTGTGCGGTCTTAGTAATTCCCTCAGTGTCCTTACTTCCATGAAATAACAACTTAATTTCATGCATTTTCTTCATAACAACACACATAGAAGCTATTTCTTTCTATGTATTGTTTTGTCTGTGTATAGAGAGAGGATGAATTATGATCGCAAACATTGAAGGTGGTTATATCTGTGCAGTGAGATTCGACACTGTCTTTAGTTTTCTTTGCGTTTTTCTGGGTTGCGTGACTTACCTTCATCAGTATTGTGTATAATTTTACAAACATAATATTATTAAAGGAAATGAAAATGCTGGATTTGAACAAAAAACAAGGCTTCCCAGACCCCTCTCCCAGAAGCTGGAGGGGGCCCTAGGGACTGAGTCCATCTCTCTTGTAGCCTTAAGCATCTTTGTCCCCCAAACCACAGCTGGGCCTAGGGGAAATCAGCAGTCGGCCCTAAGAAGACAAGTCCCTCTGGACACTAGCGCCTTCCCCCATCCATCCTCCGAGGCCACAGGGTATTGCTATGGAAGCTGTGCACTGCACAATTCCAGGGGGAGTCAGTCACATAGTCCACAACGTGAACAGAGGCCCCATGAGCTGCAATACCTGGTGGCCCTGACTTCCTGCCAATTTCCACAAAGTCAACTCCCATTCGCCCTTCAGGGCTCAGCTCAGGTGTTCTCTTCTCTCTGAACTCTTCCCCGGTCTCCCTTCTAGGCAGCAATAATAACAATAGCCAAGCATTGCACCAAGCACTTCACATGCATTGTCACATGACATAGTTACCATTATCATCTCCACTTTATCAATGACAAAACTGAGGCTTTGACGGCTTGAGCTACTTGCTCAATGTTTCAGAGATACTAAGCAGCCAAGTGAAGGTTCAGAAGAAGGAAGGCTGACCCTAGAGCCCAAGCTCTGCCCTTCCTACTGCACCAGCCATGCCCTCCTTTGTGCCTCACAGTAACTGGAGTGGACTCCGCCCCTTTTGTGACACTGGTAACACAAGGATGCACCCGTGTGTTTATAGTTTGTCTCTTCCACTAGACTGTGAGCCCCTTGAAAGCAGGGCTCCTTTCTTACTCACTCCCATATCCCCAGGGCAGTGATTAAAGACTCGAAACTTAGTAAACTGTTGAAAGCACACACGGAGACATAATTGAAGGCCAATTGGCATAGCCCACATCTAATCTGCCTCCACTCCGGGTTCTGCCCCTCAGCTTGCTGAACACAAGTGAGCTCAGAAGGTGACAGGGGACAGGGACAGGTATAAAGCAGGGCTCCTGATGCTATTTTGCCCAGTTAATTGTTTCATGGAGCCAGAAAATATCCACTGTCAGCTTTGAGGCCAATGGGAAACTGCCAGGCATCACTTTGTGAACAAGCAGTCACCCCTTTCTTTCCCTTGTTCTGGAGACGAGCCCTCCTGAAGCCAAGAGTGGGCATGGCAGTGGTTTTACTCTGTTGGCTTCAGGGGAACCTGCCTCTGTGCTGAACACAGCCTGTCCATGCTCAGAGGCCTGGACCCACGAGCCTCAGAGATGCTCTGATCCAGTAATTTTCCACCTTTATTAGCAATAAAACCCACTGATAGGAAAGCCCAGTATATAAATCTGATAGAAGGTGAATGGCTGTGGGTGAAGTGGGGGGTCTGGGGCATGGAACACCCAGTCTCAGCCTTCCTTCTCTCTGCTCTACAGCAGCTTCTAAAAGCACCTCCGTGAACCTTCCTGAACACAGCATAGGGCGCCTGATTCAACCTAGTTCCCGCAGCTTATGAATGAAGGAAGAGAGGACCAGAGAGGGCAAGAGACTCACTCAGGGTCACAGACCATGTGTGCTCCTTCCTCACAGAAAATTGGTTCAGGAGGTCACCTTTGAAATGGTCGGGCCCTGCTGCCACCTGCCCAGCAACGGGACAGAGTATATTCAGACCCACCCACACTCTCCCCTGTGTCTTGGGGGCATGGTTTCTGAAGCATTCCAATGGGCAGTGAGAACCTTGAATTTCCCTTGTTGCCCAACACAAACCCTGTATTAGTTTCCCAGACCTGCCATACAAATCACCACACATTGAGGGGCTGGAAATAATAGAAGTTTATCCTCTCATGGTTCAGGAGGGCAGATGTCTGAGTCAAGCTGCTGGGTGGTTTCCTCTGGAGGCTCAGAGGGAGACCTGGCCCCCTGCCCATCTGCCAGCTTTGGGTGGTTGCTTCAAGCCTTATTCTTGAGCTTGTAGACGCATCACTCCAATCTCTGCCTCCAGTGTCATCTAGCCTTCCTCTTTGTGCATCTCTCTCTGTTCCTTCTCCTTTCTTATAAGGACATCAGTCATTGCATTTAAGACCCATCCTAAATCTGTAGTGACTTCATCTTGAGATGGTCAACAAATCATGTGGGTAAACATGTTATTTCCAAATAAGGTCATATGCGGAGGCTTTGGGTGGATATGAATTCTTTTTTTGGGGGGACGCTATTAAGCCCACACTATAAGTCCCAAATGACTTGAAAGAGGACTCAAGTCCATGACCTCAGGTTCATTAGCTAACCCAGGGCTTAGCCCCTCCAGCTGAGCCAGCGCATTCCCTGTGGAAAATCGCTCCTGACCACACAGACCCTTGAGCTCCTCCACACCCTACCAACGGCCCCCGCAGGTGGTGGTCTACACCTCTGGTGCTGTAGAGATAATCCAAAAGGAAAGCCTAGAGCTGCCAGACAGAGTAGGAGAGATTTTCCTCAGAAGAAACTGGCCTGAGGTACTTTGTAGTGGACTTGGGAAGGGGCTCTCCTGAGCTCTTCCTAATATCCATTCAAAAGTTGACAATGCCTAGAAGCCAAGAGACAGGGAGCTTCTCTGTGACATTCCAAACCCTGGAATCTTTCTAAGCTTTGAAAACTGGACCTGGAAGCCAAAAGTGATAGCATCCTGGAACCACTTCAGGTTATGTCCAGTTCACTTGAAGGGAATGGAAACGCCACTTTCTCTGCAGAGAAACCTGCAGGCTATGGCTGGAAGAACGTAGTTGCTAAATGGTACAATGGGATTTGTAGAGATGGCCCCAAAGCAGGACTGCACGCACACACAGACCTCTCTACCTGGTGAGCCAATTACTACCACAGGAGGAACCTGGAACCTGTGGTTCTTCACCTGCTTTGAACACCTGGCTAAGATTCACCCACAGGTGAATCCAGACGTCTAGACTTCAGAAACCTGATTTTGTCTGCAGGTCTGATCAAGCCCCGTTAGTAATAAAGCAGGTGAATTCATGCCTACTACTCAGTTAGTTTCAACTCCATGGGGAGAAAAAAAAAAGTTTGGGCACCTCAGAAACCCCAAGAGAATTCCCCAACAATAATTTGCCCAAAGTCAAACATCTGGGAAGTGTGTAGACACGAGATCTGACCCCGAAGTCTGAGCTTTTAACTGCTACCCTACATTGCCAACAAGGAGGAAACTGAGGCCCAAGGAATTGAGGCAGGAGCTACAGCACAAAAGGCCCTGTGGACAGTGGGGATGTTTGGATTTTATCACAGGGACTGTAGAGAGCCACCCACATGGTTCAAGCAAGAAGAGAAGACACTCCCATCTGCGCTAAATCTACACCAGACCCACATGGTTAAGACTTTGTGCTAGAATGTTCTTCCCAGTGAAAAAGTGTCTGAGAAAATAATAGTGTTACTGTCTTTGAAAGTTATTTGTGACATGTGAGGCTGAGGAATGACTGTGTTCATTACTGTTGTTTGTTCTTAAAGGAGAAACATATCTAAGCAAGTGGGTTGTTTTATCTTTGACTTCCTCATTCTCGAGAAGTCAGGCAGGTCGGCAAGGCAGCCCCGGAATGTGTGTGGTCCACCTTGGCCTTGTCAGTGGGTCCGGCAGAGCTAGACTTCACTGGTACCTGCCCTAGAGTCAAGCCCTAGTGCACACCTGGTCTATCATCATCCACTTCCTCTTCATCATTAACGATTTCCTCTACTGCCTATGTCAACTAGCCACTTGGCATGACCAACCTCAAATAATTTCATAACAAGCCTATGAGGTAGGTACTATTATGATTTCCATTTCGCAGTTGAAGAAATCGAGGTGCAGAAAGTTTAAGCAATTCGGTCAAGGTGAAACAAGCAGGAATTGGCAAAGTAGTAATTTGAATCCTGGTCTGTTTGACCCCGGACTTCAAGCTCTTAACCACAAGGCTACCCATTCCACATAGGAGGTGTTTACAGTTGGCATCAAGACTACCAGAAGCGTCTTTTGTACAATGTTCGGGCTATGGTTGGGGCCAGGGGTTGTTTTGATAGGCATAAGGGTTAAATGCCCTGGTGCAGAAGCATGTAGAGAACGCCCCCTCCCCTACATATCTTAAAAACAGAGAATGTTCTCAGGGAGCCTTAAGACTCAACTCAGAATATTTTGGAAACATCACCTTAGTCATCTGATAAACCAAATACATAAATAAACAGACAAAAACATTTGTTTGTTTTATCTTTAAGCAAAATATACACAACACAAGTAGGGGCAAATGGCTACTGAGTTGAAGCAAATCAACGTTCCTGGAAGATAATTATGCACTGGACACTGGGCACAGGAATGGACCAGGCACAAACGTTGCCTTAATGGGGCTATGGAGCCCTGTTACAACAGGAAGTTTAGAACTCGCCAGACCACCGGGTCCAGGTCTAATGTAGGCAGCAGGAGCTTGGAGTGTTCACTGGAGCACAGAGGCCTGAGCTGTTAGTTCTATTCAGAACTCAAGGAATGCTTCCCATAAGTGGAAACAGTAGAATTTAGCCTTGAAGGATGAGAAGAGAGATTATAGGGAAGGATATTCTGGAGAAGGGAATGGCTTGAAGAGCAAAAGTGTGAGCAGAGAAAAAAAAGTGCAAGGTATGTATGAGACCTGTGAGAAATGTTATATTTCTAGGGTGTAGGGGACAGATGGAGACTTTGCTAGGGAAATAGGTGGGGCCCCTATCACAGAGCACCCTGTATGCCAAAATAATGAGCTTGGATGTTGTCCTATGGGTTATGCTTAACCACTAGAGAGTTTTAGAAGCAGTGAGAAAAATCGTTTGGTGAGTACTTTTGGAAGCACGCACTGATATTGGGGTGGAGGGTAGACCTAGAGGTGAGGGAAGCTACATAATAGTCCAAGTTACCGATGACAAGGGCCTAAATCCTACTAATGGCAGAGGAATGGGGAAGGAGGTGGTACTGCACAGTACGTCTGGGGTCGAATAGACAAAGCTTGGTGACTAATTGGACAGGGAGCTAAGAGAGTAGGAAGAGAATCCCTAAGGTCTCTTGTGTTTGTGAAAGGGTGGAGGGCTCATGAGGTCATGAACCAGGACACACAAGGGCAGGGAGTGGGGAAGATAACGGGTTCTGTGCTGCATTTGAAGCATTGCAGGACAGACAGGAAGCTGGAAGCAGAAGCCTGAGTCTCTGATGAGAGAGACAGAAATGTGTGAGTCATAGTGTGTCCTGGTAGTTGAAGGTCTGGGAGAAAGAAGTTCTCAGAGAATACAGAAATTGGCCAGAAGAGAAGGGAAGGCAGGACCCCAGGGAAATTTTGTATTTATAGTACTATTAGTGAAAGAGGAGGCAGAGACAGAGATTAAGAAGGAATGACTAAAGAGGGAGTTGGAGAAATAAGAAAAGAGGTGTGATGGCAGGGATGAAGGTATTCCAAGACTTGGGTCAAGCGTCACAGACAGAGTGAGCGTCAGTGTTCTGCTGAGCACCTGGACAGCTTGTTCAAATGCAGGTTGTGATTCAGCTGGACTGGGGCAGGGCCTAAGATTCTTCGTTGGTAACAAGCTTCCATGTGATGCCCTTGACTCTGGTCTGTGGACCACACTTCGAATCAGCAAGAGAGTAGAATGAAGGCTGAGAGGTTGTAAAACGTAGCCATTAGGGGATCACTGGGGACTTTGGAGGGAGGTTTACAAAGTGGAAGAGGTCGAAGCCAGATAATAGATATGGGAGAAGAGTGATTGGGACACTGGGGGAAATCAAGGCAAGGATGAAGCCAAGCTGTTGCCGAGATTGAGCACCAGAGGGGAGAGACCAGGCAGTGGCTGAACAGCGAGACAAAGGCAAGGGAAGATTTTGCAGGGGTGGGGCGGTGAGGGGGGCAGTGAGGAGGAGGAAGTGGGAGCTCACATCACTAAGTGGATGATCTTTGTCTTCCTATTGCCTTCAGAGATACTTCCTCTCAAACAAAAGGGAAAGAGGGGAGGCTGGGCAAAGAAACAGGTAGAATTCTGAAGAGGCAAGGTAATGAATTTCATAACTAATGTTCTTTGTTTCCTTAAAGAAGTGAGAACTGAAGTTATCTGCTAAGAACAAAAAGGTGAATCGGTTTTGGAGGGCAGGAGAGAACAGTAATGATTTGGAATGGGAAAAAGATAAGACGCTGATAAGAAAACACGAGATGAGATAGTGATGACAAAAATGAGGTATGAGAAGAATGACAATTCATAATAATCCTATTTATATAATAATCCATCACATATGTGATATTCTACGTAGCAGGCAAGAATCAATTGTAAGACCCCCAAGTCCAGGAAATGTTAGCATCGGAAGGGATGTCTTATTCTTGAAACAGAATTGCCAAAGCCGTAAAGTGAATGCTGCCCAGAAATGTAACATGTCCACCTTGATTCCAGAGGTGCCGTTGCTCCTGGCTCTGGGGGTAGACCTCCCAGACCCCACAGACAAGAATTTCCCTAGACCTCCCCATTTTTCCAAGTTTAATTCAGGTACCAGCCACACTGACTTCAGCCCATTCTGCTATTTTACAACAAGCAAATCTTTCTTCACCATCTTCCCTTCCGAAAAGATCTATAAGCAATAGGGGCCTATGAGATGCAATTTCGTAAGTGATACCATCCTCTTCTCTATGTGGGGGAAAACAGCAAGTTACTTTAGAAGGGCTTCTTCTGGGGCTTGGGACCATATTATCTGAGAGGCCCTCCTTTGCCCACGTGAGACCCAAAGGCTGCCTCCCTGGCCCCAGAAGAAAGGAGAAAAAGAAGCGTTTGTGGCAATTCTCCTCTGTGGTTTTCTGAAGCGTCACAGCACTTTTGCTCCTCTTGGCCCCAGAGCTCTGGAGAAGAGGCTGATCAAATTGCACCAAGAGCCCAGGAGCCTCCTGGGAAGAAAGGGCTTGAGACTTCAAGTTCTTTTCCATGAAATTCAACATTGGGGATGTGCTGGGCATGGCCATCCTCAAGGAATACTGAAGAGGAAAAGTCACTAAGAAGCTGCAAAGTCTCAGAATCCATCTAGAACCTGACCACCTCTCACCTCCACCCTGACCCCGGGGGGTCCGACACCAGCCTGTCTCTTCTGGATTATTGTAATCACCTTGTAATTGTTCTCCCTACTCAACCCACGGACACCAACACTCTGTGTTCAAGACTGCAGCAGAGTCTTGCTTTTACAACTCAGTCACCTCTGGTCCCTGCCCTGCTCAACTCTCTCCAATATCTTCCCTCTTACTCAGAGAAAAGGCTCTTAGAGGAGCAGAATCTCATCAGCTGCTTTACTTCATCTCCAGCTACTCTCTCCCTGCTGCCCTTGCTGGAGCCGCTCTGTCTCCTTGCTCAAGCAGGCCAGGCCACACTCAGGGGCCTTGGCACTCCCTGCTCCCTCTGCTTGGAATGTTCTTCCCTCCAATATGTGAATGACTCTTTCCCCATCTTCAGTGTTTACTCAAATTTTGCCCTCCTCCTAAGGCCTTTACTTACAACCTGTTATACTTGCAACCCCATCTTGCCCTTCATTTCCAAGCTATCACCCCTGCTTTTTTCTCCCCAACACCTAGCACATTGTAATGAGCTATATAACCTATTTATTTGGCTTATTGGCTATGTCCCTCCATTGCATGCAAGCCCCTGGAAGTCAGGATTGTTGTTTGTTTTATTCACTTTTGGATTCTCCATGGATGGTACCTGGTACATATTAGGTACTTGATAATTACTACTATGATGAACATATCCAGGACCCAAGCCCAATGCAAGAACCTAAAGCATGGATTGCGAGCCCAAACACATGTAGGGCTAGGCAGGCAGTGAGTGACCAAGAAAACTGCAAAAGATGGGAAGTGGGATGCTGCAAAATCCCTGCCAGTTAGATGTTCAGCCTCGGCCGATTGTTGCTGAGAAACATGTAGGCATAAGGAGGCCAGACTGTCACATCTCTCTCTCTCTCTCTCTTTTTCAAAGAACCCAGAAATATTATTTTTGTATGAAATACCAAGATTTGGCTATTGATGACTAGGGGGTCTGGCCTAAGAGCTCAAGGAAAAGAGCCTCGCCCTATTGAGCATGCAGTTGAGGCCAGAAGTCCCTCCAGACCTGGCCATCTTGCCCAAGTGAGATAAGAGGATTAGTGATGTCATTCAGGGTCACCCACCCTCTGGGCTTCCCTGTCCCCATCTGTAAGTGAAGAAGTCAGAAGAGATCATCCCTACAGCTCTTTCCTATCCTTGGAGTACTGATAGGGCACCTTCCACCTACCCACAACAGAGGAGGCCAAGATTGACCACAGGGCATTCACAGTCTGATGGGGAAAACTCGAAATACACAGGGAGATTAAGACACAAAACAAGAAATATGTGCTCAGTGCAAAGTGGAAAGGGGCTTGAAAACTAGCTGCCACCTGCAGTTTCAGAGAAGACCACTCTGCGACAGGAAGGTATAGAACAGCTTCTAGCAAGAAGTGGACTCAAGATTCTGTTTTGATCTAGGTGGATGGCCTAGGATCGGGACAGTAGGGCATTAAGCACGTTCAAAATCACCAAGCCATTTACATTCACTTAACAAATGTGTGAGCACCTGCTTACTGTCCCCTTCCTGGAGAAGTAAAAATCTACAATGTCCTTCAGTCTTCTGAACAAACACCAGGTTCCCTTTCAAAGGAATCCCAATTTCAGTCCTGTTGTGTTTCCACAATGACTTCAATAACTTGGCCTCACTTTCTGCACAAAGCCATCCCAACCCCTCCAATGCACCCCCACAGCCCTCATGCTCACTAATACTGTGGTATTAATGTCATCTCTCTCTGTTGGTCTCTCCTGGTAAATGAGCCTCTCTCTCAAGGCAGAGACCCTTACTGCTCATCTCTTTGTCTCCATGCTCTAGCAATGCCCTTGGGAGTCAACGCATTTGTGATGAGGAGAGAGACAAAGAAAATGCTCCCTTTCTACCTCATTCTTCAACCCTTATTCCATCAAGAAAATTCTAGCTCAGGTCATTTATCATCTTCCCCTTCTTTTCTAAGTTATTTTAAGTCTTTTCATTAAGTTCCTAGAAATTATTACCCAGGTCAGGATAATCAGTGGGATACGGATATAAGAAATAGGAGCACATAAATGTTTACATTAGAGAAAGCGCTATTAGGAAGACAAGCAAACACTCAAAGATGGAAGAAGGAGAGAAGAGCCAAGAGCCGCATGGCTTAGGTTTTAGCAGAGGATTTGACAGAAAGGTCAGAACAAGTATTGAAGGTAAAGGGGGTTGGGGGACAGCTGTGAAGTTAAGGAGACTTGAAAGTGACAGAAATGATAAAACAGGACTTTAAGAAATGTTGCTGAGATTTAGGAATTGGATCTCCTGTAACAGTATTCAAGAGATTGAAACCAAGGGTCTTTATGAACTTGATCAAATTTAACTTCAAATTCTAGCTCTAAAAAATCATTTCTGTCTATAGCCCTAAGAGACCTAGCCTTTCCGGATAATCAGCAACCCCCCAAGACAATAGCCTGGCTGTCAGGACCTCTGGTATGCTATAGATAACATCTTCACCTCCTTCTGTTTCAGCTCCTAAGCCCTCAGGTGTGGCATCGCCTGTACACTTTCCCAGGAAACCAGACAGAGGGACACCAGGACAGATCTCAGAACCGTCCGTGAGATCTGAAGGCATGATTCATTACTCTTACCTCACTTCCGACCGATCAGGTCCCAGCCTGACCCTGAGCTCCCTTACCCACGGTGTCTGGTGGTTTTCCCCTGTATAATGTACACGCCATCGGGGAGCTGGGTATTCTGAGCACTAGCTTCCCCAGGTGGCACCACTCAGAATAAAATAGCCAAAATTTCCCCATTGCCATTCTCAGTATATAGTGTTTGGTTCTGCTAGCGCCACGTACATGAACTCTTTCTGTTTGATAAAAAGACACCAAAGAGATTGAAACAGCCTTTAAGAAGTGTTGGTTGTTGAACAACAATAAAATAATTTTAAAAAAAAAAGAATTCACAGAGAGGATTTAGAAATGTTAAAATTTCAACTTTGTTGACTATCTAGTCATATTCTATCTTTAATAAGAATTGGTGTGATGTTTTGCACGTTAGAGGAAAGAATAAGCCAATTCACCTTTAACATCCTTTCTGATGGTCTGTTATTCAGCCAGTAACTTACAACAGCATTAATTTCTAATAGCAGTAATTTACAGTGGTTACCTTGGTTCTCTGGTACAAGCTGGTCATCTTTGTCTTTACAAAAGATTAAGCAAGCCATGCTTTATTATTATTTACTATTATAACATCAACCTCAAAGTATAGTTCTTTGATGAAGAAATTTGAAAGAAAAGACATAGTATCAAAAAAAAGAGAATGTCACATTCTATAGTTCCATTTAATAAACTCCTCCCCTTTAAGTAAAAAAGAAGAAAGTGTTGGTTGTTAAACTGTTCTTTATCAATTATGATGCCATGCAAAAACTAGACCATGGATGATGCTTCCAGCTTATTTCTGGGCAGCAAACATATGTTCAGGGAACTAGTACATGAATGAGAAATGTCCAGCTTGCCGAGTGCACAGCAAGACTTAGTTGACATAAACCAGCGAGGCTTATTCCAAGCTGTTACACAGTGTTTAAGAAGTTAGGCTCTGGAGACAGGTTTCCTGGGTTCGTGTACTTCCTAACAGGGTAATTCATGTAAGTTACTGAACTTTCTTGAGTCTCCATTTATTTACTTATTAAGGGAATACAAATATCTACTGGACAGCGTTAGTATGGAGATTATATGATCCATACAAAGCTCCTAGAACAGGCCCTTATGGATAGTAAGCACTTCATAAATGTTAGTTTTTATTGTTTGTGTGTGGTTGTCGTTATTATCCCATCACAGTCTGCATAAACACAGGGCCCCATAACTTTTTTCAATTTCTTGCTCACTGGTCAAGCCACAGCTCTGTCTCTGATGCCAATGTTGACCATGGCGAGGCCTAATTCAAACCTCATTTCCTTCTGAGTGCCTTAGCAGTATTGTTTAAACCACTCGCTGGGATATGATCTTTTCTGTGGGGCATTGTTCATCTTGCTTCTCCGAGCAGACTGAAAGCTCCTTTAAGAACACAAGAATCATACTTTGGGGGATTCTTCTCCCCAGCCCCAAGAAGCCCAGATGAGTGATACTGGGCTTGAAATGTTCTTTGGTTGAGTGGAGAGAACAGGAGTTGGGCGACATTTAGCTTTTGTATTAATTGCTCCTCATGGACCTCCACCTCTTCCTCCTCTATCCTACTGTCAAACCCAAGGAAGGGTCAGACTTCATCATCCAGAAATTTCCAAAATGTGGTGACAATGAGTGTTAGGTGCTGACAACTGGAACTAGATTTCATCTTAAACGTCCTGGGCTTAAAGAGATATTAGGCAGACTGTTCTCTGTCTTTCGGAGCATCACACACAGTGTGGTGTGTTAGAAAGCACATAGAATTAGGAGGTAGAACATGTGTCCTTGAGTTCTCTTCAACCATCTCCTGGTTCTGAAGAGGGGCAGGTCGCTTACCATCTCTGAGTCGTACTTTGCTCGACTATAAAATGCAAACAATAAAATGTCGGCCACGTAGTTGTCTTGGTCAGAATAAAAGATATAATGTCTGGGAAAGTTCTTTGAAATGGTAAATATACCAATTCAGTTATTGTTCCTATTATCAAATTTAAGAATCCACCAGAGAAAGGGTGTCTTTTGGAAAAGGCACAGGCCACTGGCCTTCCAGCTTCTTTTCAGCCTAATTAACATTCATCGGAGAGATTCTGAGACTGAAGGCATGAAAGGGATGGGGAATGTGGGGCATGTGGGTGGGAGAGGAACAGTTGGTGATGAAGAAAGAAAAATCTAATCTTTTGCTAATACCAAAGGGCCTGGCTTAAGAACACACAAGCAAACAGCAAAGCGTGGTGACTCGGGGCCAGCTGGGGGACCTCCTGAACAAAGGCAGTTAACAATACTGCTTTCAGCTCTGCAGCTCCCCATGGCCAGCTTGGGCCTGGGGCCGCTGGGGAAAGGAGCCGGGGGCTTGTCTGGAGACCCAGCCTCCCAGTCAAATGTCAACCCACCAATACCAAGGGAGCAGAAAGGAGCCTAATGCTTGGGGCCTTTGTTTCTTTATTTTTAATTAATTAGTCTTTTGTTCACCCATCTGAGTCCTACAGAAACCTTTTTCTGCAATCTTTTCAAAATCCAAATCCCCCACATGTATCCACATTAGTAAAAACAGAATAAAACCTGTGGTTTTGGCTCACTGCCTTGGCCATGCGGTCAAATAGGACTTTGAAGGGCTCTTTTTTTTTTTAAACAAGTGTTTATTGAGTGACTGCTATTCATTCAGCAAACATGTAACGAGTGTCTACTACACTACTGGCCCTGTGCTTGGTGTCAGGGGCACAAAGTTGAATAAAACCCAAACTCGGAGCTCAATGAGCTCAGTGAGGGAGGTCAGAGACCGACCCCAGCAGTTAACACGGTGCCTGGGAGAAAACGCTAGCTGCCGTAAGAGGCAGCCAGATGGAACGCTCCGTGAGCTCGGAGGAGGCAAAGGACACTCTTGGGCAGGAGCTGGGAAGGCGGTACTTCACGGTGACATTTGAGTGCTAAAGGGTTCTGACTTGCATTCCTCCGCAGGTTTACCACGTTGAAACAATAGCAAACTGGTGCGGAGCACGCTCTGGGTGTGCCAGGCACCATTCCCAGCACTTTCCTCCTGTAACTCCCCTCTGATGATCTCCACTTCACAAATGCAAGTCTGAAGCCAAGGCAGCCTGGCTTCAGAGCCCATGCTCTTGACCTTGATGCCATGTGGTCTCTTTCTACCAGACCAATCATCCCTGAAACCTGTCTGCCTCTCCCATCCGAGCCCTCAAAAGCAGGGGACCTGTCTTACTGATCTTCGTGTACTCAGCATCCACCACAATTCCCGACACAAGGTGAGCCTTCGAAAGAGTTTCCTTGAACTTTTGAACTGAACCCTCTGCAGCCAGACACTTAGGTTCCAGCAGGCCTTGCGGTAGGGACTGGCAGGTTGGAACAGCAATGGAGCCAGAGAGGGGCTGGGATGGGGTGAGGTGGGGAGAGGGGAAGACAGAATGGACTTGTTTCACAAAGCCCTGCTTGTGTCTTTGCAGAGGCCAGGAATGAGGGCAGAGCTGGAATTTGGAAAGTAGAGGCCCCAGTCCTTCGTGACCCCATGTAGATGCCACTTCTGCACCAGGCACAGACCTGCCCTCGGGTGCACTTTTGTGGCTCTGAGGGCAGGGTTTGGGCTTTAGATAATAATTGCATAGGTTTGCTTAGTAAACACAGGGCAACCGTAGGGTAATTGCATGTTCTTACGGAGATGGGGCTCAGTAATTACTTTCAGTGGCCCCAAAGTATTATTTAACACATATTCTGGTTTATAAGACAGAAATAATGATGAATTTGCTTGGTAATTACACAGCACTTACCCAATACAGATCCTGCCAGTAGCTGATACTTAGCCCATCATTAAGGAGCTAGCAGTTGCTTTGGTAAATAATAAGTTCTTCTTATTATTGGTCTCTAGGTACATACAGCATTATTAAAACATCATTAGTGACATTTCTCCAATGGGTAAATACACATGTCTATGTGAGAAGCCAACTTTCCTGGGGCTCAATGCTTTATTTTTATCTTTTTGGCAGAAGAAACAGAAAGGAATCAATTCTAACCTGAGCGTCTGCTCACTTACCAAAGTGATGCCAGGTTTGCCCTGGCTGAGGGAGTGGAAGGGAGTCACCACTGTTTCCAATCGGAAGATTGCTCTTCAGGGTGCCCGAATGATTGCGCCCAGTTTAGGAGGAGCCCCAGGTCTGGCGCCACCACCCCTGTGGTGGGCTGGGTCAGTACACTGAGTGCCAGGGTAAACCACAGCCCTTTGATGGGCCTTCTTGGCGGCATCCTCAGGGTTCCTCCCAGGATGGGGCCTGAGAGGCTCATGGAGGGCCTGGGACCCTGAGAGACTGGGCACCCAGTTATTCAGGCCACATGCAGAAGACAAGGGGAAGGAACAGACACACACTGGTTATCAAACGAGGGAGATGTAAACGCAGAACCAGCCTCTTTGTCCTTGAAAGGGGCTCTTGGGAAAGCTGCCTGACATATTTCACCCGGAAGGCCGTAATTTGGGGGCCATGGCACAGCTCTAACTGCCCTTGGCTCTGCCACTTGCATCAGAAAAAATCAACTCTTTGTAATCAATAGGAGCCTTAAAGAGGGTGGTCAACCATTATGGCTGGTGGGCGAGAGAGGGAGTGAGCCATCTGGAGCAAACAGAGCCCTCATTACCATTCCATTGCAACCCAACCCATTTCTGGAGGGGACGATTCAACATCAAATAGGGACTCAGTTCCAGGTCCCAACTGCCAAGGCAAGGGCTAGTTCCAGAGGCTTGTTTCTTCTGTAATGAACTCCAGGACTCTGACTTTGGCTTTGGAAGTGACTTTAGTTACCATGAAAGCCAGTGGGGAGTAGCTGCAGAAAGCTTACGGTTACAGCCAGAAGACTCAAGTTCAAATCCCAGCCCTGCTCCTTACTGGCTGAGCCATCTCTGGCAGTCGCCTATCTGAGCTTTAGTTTCTTCATCTGTAAAACAATCTGTGAAGACTATAAATTCCCTTAGGCCAGACATCACATCTATTTTATTGACCATTGAATTCCCTGCACCCAACCCAATGCCTGGTACTTACTGAATCTATAATCAACGTTTTTAATGGAATGAGACTGGGGAAATATATCACACATTTAACTTACATGAACCCAGCCATTTGTACTTAGTGACAAGAGAGAAATAAAAACAACAATTTAAGTAGTCCAGGTTCTTCTTGATAATCCACTCAATGCACATGTGCACCAGAATGACCCTAAAACCAAAAATGTAGAACTATTCTTCTCCCCCTTCCTGGTTGTGACAATCTTGCTTCATTAAATGCACAAATGCAATATTTTAATACTGCATGTTGGAAGATGTACTCTCACTAAATATGTTACAATATCCATCTCACGTAATTCACAAGTATTACCCATTTTGTTTGTGATTACTAAACCTTTTAAACTACCTTATGGATAACTTATAGGGGTGTCCAGGGAAATTTGATGATACCTAGCTTTTGCCTTACATTCAACCTTGAGATACTTACCCTTTCCACTTAGACTATCTCACAGGGTCACCAGGAGTGCAGCTGTGAGCCAGAAGCACTAGACAGAAATAGCTGTTATCCTGTTCACTGCTCTCTTGGTATGGCTACTTAGCTTGGTCAAGGTCAAGAGACTTGTTTCAACCCCGACCTCTTGATTCAGGCTTGAACACTGGCATCTACATCACAATTTAACCCAACAAAACCTACTGAGAATTATTAGGTGCTCAGCAAAATGTTAGCCACATAGGGTAGTGTAAGAAGAATACAAGGGATAGAGCCCTGACCAAGAGCTCGGCCGGCCCCAAAGTTTGGCAAATCTGGGCGTCTCACTGGAACTCAGAGGCAGCTCCTGGGGAACCTGAGGTGGAGGGGCACTCACTCACACAAGTAGAATTGGTTCCCAGTCTTTGCCACTAAAGCCCATTTTCTCCCTGTGATTGTTAATTGTTATAACCCCTGCCCCATTCAAATCTGCTTATTTCCATATTATTTCACTGGGTTTCAAGTGAAGAAAGGAAATACAGTGTTATTTCAACCCCATCCTACTAATATCCTACCCAGCAATGCCCTCCAGTCCTAGTGGAAGAAACATAGGAGGCATATAAAACCCCGTATTCAACTGTAAAGTGTTTCAGTGATGAGAGGAGAGAATGCGTACCAAAATGAACTTGAGCTTGAGAATCAGGCTATGGATTGTGTCTGTTGATTTTCCAGGTCCTATATCCATTCAACCCTATCCTCATGATAGGGTCCTGATTTCCTTTGGAAAAAGATCCTACTCCTCAGTCTTAGGTTAGCAAGGGACACAGGCCTAGACAATAATGGAAATCCCATCTACTGATTATACTGATTAGTTCATGGTGAACATGTGCATGTCCCAGGATGGTCTAATCAGGCCTACCCCCAGGATCATTGGGAAAGAGTCCATCTCTTTCTGTGGAATAGCTAACCTGGTATGATATGAGCCTGGAGCTGCCAGGGCCAGCCCATCCATTGCCTGCCTGAACATGGAGCCAATGTAGGAGGAAACATAATCTAGATGCTGAGACAGGACTAAGACCAGGTCCTGGAAAAATCATTTGAACCCTGGGATCCAGCGACACCTGACTTTGAAATCAAATAGTCCTGGATTTTAAGTTACATTACTCAATAAATGCAGTGTTTGGGTTAAAGCAAGTTGGATTGGGCTTCCCTTAATTGCCCAATTGGAAAGAGTCCTAATTAGACAGTCATTTTTTTTAAAGGATGGCAGTACATGCATGGATGACGGCATGAGTGAAGCCCTAGATGCGGGAATATCAGCTTTGGGGTGTCTGAATCATATTCATTGATAATCATAGAAAATAAATAAGTGGGGGCATTTTATAAAAATACCAAGTGATAGGAAGAGGACTTTGGACTTCTGAGAACCAAAATCCAGAGCTGAAAGTAGAAAAATACATGCCTGGGCCCAAAGGCATCACACAAACTGGCTGGTTTGTGATCTCCAGTTACTGATCTTCTCATTCAGGGAAATCCCTACCATGCCAGATGCTGCACATCTGTGGTTAGCATTGTTCCTTTAAAGAATAACACAGATTCTTCCCTGGGCACGCCACACATTTTCATTAGCTGTGGTCAGGAGGGGAACCATGATCCCTCAGATGAGTTTCAGCTGACAGACTGCTCTGGGGCACGGCTTTTGGGGAAGCTGATTCATCTTCTCTGTCGGCTGACTGTGGGGGATGCACACCTGTGTCCTAGGATGACTTCAGAGAGAGGGGAGACAAGAGACCATGCTGGGCTCCAGCTGCCTCTGCAGACACTCCTACAGTGGAGGGGACACAAGTGCAGCCATGCCTGGTGAGCAGTCAGCAGTGGGGGTGTTTATGTTCAGCTCCAGGGAACCCCCACTGGGGGCTCTTCCTCTAAGTCCTGTCCCGACCCATGGCTTGGATCGGGGAGACTGACTGACATCTGGGCTTCATTTGATTCCCCCGCTTACCCAGCTCACAGCCATCCACATGCTGCATTCTCCAGCTATTGCGGAAGGCAAGCTGCTCAAAATTGCATTCACAGGGGAGCCTCAAACAGGGCTGGAGGTGCAGTCGCGTCATGCCTGCATTGAACTTAGAAGAGCTCTGCCACAGGTGTACCCTGGAGATACTGTGGGTTCACTTCCAGACCACCACAAATAAAGTGAGGCATAATCTTTTTTCTGGTGCAGGGCCTTGCCTTCGATTTGCAAAAAACACAACATCTGTGAAGCACCATAAAGCAAAGCTCAATAAAACGAGATATGCCTGCATATGTGCTCAGTGAGAGAGAGAAAAGGGACTGAATGAAAATCAAATAATGGGTGTGAGTGACATGGCTTTCCATCCACTCACAGGGAAGATGCGTGTAATCTGTACATCTCAATTCCCGCAGACCTCTCATGGCATAAACATCTTGCCTTGCTCAGTGTATTTGTCAAAATAAATAGAGCTTGCTGCTGTAGCAAACAATACCAAGTTTAAGAGGCGTGACACAGAGGTAAGGTTGTTTGCCCATTGTCACGGGGCGAAGCATGTCTGGAGGTGCTGTCACTAAGCAGTGACTGTCCTCTAAGTTGTGATGCGAGAATTCAGCACCCTTCACCTGTGACAGTCATATGACAGAGCCTGGAGGGGAATAGATGCTGATGCGAGTTGGATTCCCCAGGGTCAGACTAGGAGATGAAGGTCAGAGTGTGGGACATCTACTAGGGAGCGTTCTGGGGTCAGCAGATGTAGCAGTGAAGCCAGGAAGCAACGTTGTGCAGAGGGAGAAGGCGAGCTGCAATACAGCCCCTCCATGCCACCCCCAGAAAAGGTCTCTGTCAGCCCAATGGAGAGTTCTGGAGCCGGGTGGCCTCTTGGAGCTGTCCTGAGTTGGGGCAAAGTGGCCATACTGTTGAACCTGTGTCCACTGGTCATTAGATGCAGATGGGGACCATCTTCCAGGAGCACTCCTAGCAGCTAAGGTATTAGTTTTCACCACTAGAGGAGAAAATCGGTGGCGCATCACTGCATCCCCCCACAAGAGGACAAATGCAGGGGTCAAAACACTTTGGGTAAATATCTTAGGTTTTGCAGGCCACGCGGGCTCTGTCTCTGCTATTGTAGCATGAAAGCAGCCAGAGGCAGTGTGTAAACAAATGAGTACGCGTGTTCCAACAAAACTTTATTGACAAAAGCAGGCAGTGGGCCAGATGGGCTCACAGGCCATATTTTGTGGACTCCTGGACAAAGGATTTCAAAAGCATTTTAGAGCCAGCCCTGGAACAGGCACAGACCACTCCTGTCCACACTCCGCTGGCCAGAACACAGTCACGTTGCCTTGCTTTAACTGCAAAAGGCTAGGAAATAGAGTTTTTCTCTGAGTCCCAGAAAAAAATAAATGGGACTCGTGACCATCCAGCCAAAAGGCTACAGTGTGATTCTTGGGTTGAAGGCTATTGTTTAGAACATGAGAGAGCCCTGGAATATAGCACACATTTCTACATGTCTATTACTGTAATTGTTCAACACATAAATTCCTGCAGCTCCCCGAGCCTTGATTTCACCATCTCCAAGTTCATCGGATGATCTCTCGGCATCTGGGCTTGGGATGAATAAGAGTTGCTGTGACTCTTATAATTACAAATAAATAGAAAATGATAGTAAGACTTACCGGACAGGATTGTCAGGAGGATAACGTTTATGTCAACAAAAATGTGTTAAGAGCAGACATATGCCAGGCAGTATAGTGGGTTCTGGGGAAACAAACATGAGAAAGATATTGCATTAGCTCTCAATTGCCCTGAAGCTTCGTGATTTAAAACAACAACAATCTTGTTACCCACAATTCTGTGGGGTGGACAGGGGGTTGTTCTTCTGGTTTCACTTGGGTCCACTCATGCAGCCGCAGTTACCTGAGGGGGTGAGCTGTGGGTTGCAATCAGCTGGGACAGCTGGGAAGGCTGTGTGCCATGACCGCGAGCGTAAGCATGCAACAATTCTCTGCTTGCATCACGATGGCTGGCGTCCATTGGCCACAGCAAGACTAGCACTTGAGTGGAAGGGAACCACACAGGGATATGAATATCAGGAGCAAGAATTTATTTGGGGCCGTTGTTAGAATAATTTACCACAAATATCTTCTCTGCCCTTAAGAAAGCTGTTATGAAATGTCCATCTTGCTCCTACTAGATGTATTGCTCTCCACAGTCCACCTTCCCTGGTGTCTCCCAAGAAAGCACTTAGAAGAGAACTGCCTGGTTAGCTTGCACAATATTGTGTTAAGTCTAACTTTCCACCCAGAACATCAGGCATCATCATCTCTATTCCTATCATTAAATCAGTTATTCAGTGTCCGTTGGCCAGAACCCAGTCACATCGCCCCAATATGACAGCAAAGGAGGCTTGGGAAATGTGGTCTTCCTACAAGTCCCAGAACTGAGGACTGGTGCAACCCTCACAAAGACTCTTACATTGATGCCACTTCTGCCTCCCCAGGGTCGCTCGCTCATTGGGAAGCTCACACTGGGGTTCTTCTTTGCCCTTTAGCATGACTTGGCTGACAGTGTAGCATCTGAGGGGAGATGGTGTGATCTGTGCAGGCTGGACTACTGGCCAGGCCTACAGTAGGATGGTTCAGGACCATTCAAAGTCCTGGACATGAGCCCCCCAAATGGACATGGGGTGATACAGCCTATAGAGTGCCTCTCTACTTACCTTCTGGGGAAACAATGTAGGGAGATGATTAGCCTTACTGGTTTTCTAGCAAGGGAGCATCTCACTTCATGGGTTATTCTGCCTCAAGACCTGGCGTCAACTAGGACCCTCTCCTCTTACCACCCAAAGGACAAGGCCTTACTTCTTGGGCCTTGGGAAGTGTCCCACATGGAGGCTCCCCTCCTCTTGTCCCCTACTTGTCTTGTCTGTTCTTCATCCAACAGTCCTCTCTCTTTAATCCCTTTCTTGTGTGTTATCTCTGCTCTGCTTTTTTCTAGACATACCAGCCCACCTTAAAGAATGTTGGGGGGGGGGGGGCCACATCTTGCAGAGTGGTAGAATTGAAGCATATGAAAGAGGGCAAGGCCGTGAAGATACCACAAGACTAATCAGACTCAGGGCTCTGAGAGAAAATAAATTTAATAGTAGAATCCACAAAACTTAGTGATGGGGGGCTCCCATCCATTTCCTGATGGACCACAGAAGCCAGATTCACAATGTGTAGGACCCAGTATAAAATAAAAACGTGAAACTCCTGTTCAAAATGCAGGAGGATAAGTGCTATTAAACAAACCTAGGTGCTAAGTTTCTCCTTTCTTCCATAGTCTCTCCTGCAACTTTTTATCGTAACTTTTATTTGCTATTTAACATCATTCTAGACAAAGAAAACTTAAAAATTTGAATTATCAGCATGAATTTTCCCATTTATCTTTCTCTTTCTTTCTATACCTTCATTTTCAGCCCAGGAAAGGATATAACAGGGTGTCTTGGTTTTTTGTGTTTCTTAAACACCATTACCTTCTTTCTGTGTTCTCAGGAAACCTTGTTTCAAATGGAAAGCTCTGTTTCATGGCCTCTTGGGGTTGTCAGCATCCCCGCTTAGCGTTATCTACAGCGTCCAGGCTGTGGGACTACTAATAAGCGAAGCCATTTTGTGAGAAGCTGTTGAGACTACTTACAATGATTTCTATAACAGAGTTTTTTCAATTATGCATGAGTGGGCCAACCAGCATTTTTTTTTTAGTGATGTACAATACAACACAACACAACGCAACACAACACAATACAACACAACACAATACAATACAATACATCAGAATCCATTGCAGGATATGAGGGCATAATATTGCTTTGCGAAATTTTTGTTTCAGTCACACTTATATGATGTGCGGGTGATGGTCAAAAATATTTGAGGACATTGCCTGAGCCAGGCTCTCCTTTTACTAACTTCTACTCCTGGGCAAATAGCTTTATGGAAGAGAGTGAGCTGGAGGTCGGTGGTATGATCTGGATATTTTCCTAAGATTTGTAATGTGGACAGGAAAGAATCCTCTAGCATTTGGTTCTTGTGTTTTAAAGAGGTGCCAGAAGTGTGTGTCATGCTATATCACAAAATACTTCTCTAACCATCTTCTCCTTCTCCACTCCTATCCTCATTTCATCCGTGAATAGGCAGGCCCATCAATATGGAGAGAACCAGTCAGAAATAGCACAGGCCGATATGCAACACTGATGCATGCAGTGGACAAGAATTTGCTGCTCATCACCGTCAATGTGGATTTCTGTAATGGGCTGTCCTTTGAAATGCCTTAACAGTGACCAATCATGACCCTAAAAATGACCAGACCTCTCTCCCATCCATCAACCATCAACCAATATCTTCACCACATTGCTCAGGGTGTGAGTCAGCCTCTGATCAGCAAGCTAAGTAAATTCTCAAGTTCCAGCTACTAGGTCAAGATCCTAAGAGCCAACAGATCCTCTTCCCCACTGGTGGAAAATTGCAGCATTTGGGTCACTGCAGAGGCCATTGAACAAATGCCCAATTGGCCCATGCACCATGCCTTGATCAGCTCACTGTGGGAGGTCAGTTTCCCTTTTCCCTGAGAATCCAATTCTGAGTGTCCGAGTCCATCTTTTCTCATTACAGAACCCAGCTGTTTCCTGCAGCCGCCTGCGGGGCTGGGAACACAGGGCTGGGAGACCTGGCTCCAAGACCTGCGTTCAGCACTCCGTGGCCATTGCGCAGTTTCAAACCTTCTGTCCTCTTGGAGCTCTGCTCATGCTGTAACTAGCAAAATGGAAGCACCTTCCTTGAGTTCCAGCAGGGCTGTGGAGAGGTCACATGGCATGATCACCTCTTCCCCTTCTGGAAGATTAAGGTGGTAGTCCTATTCTAAGCCTCTGCTGCTGGCTGCCGTCTGGTGAGCATCTGAGAGGTGGGGCTGAGGGATTGGCCGGGTTGATGCTCAGACAAAATGCTGACCCAGGGATACCTCCGTTGTACTTGGCCCTTGGCCCACCCACAACTTTCCCAGCAATCTTGCTGCTGCCGCACCTTAAAACCACCCAGCAAGAAAGGGGGTAGGAGGACTCTCAGAAAAGCCCTCAGGTCCTCCCTCTGAAACCAGAGCTCCAGGGAGAGCAGCGAGTGAGCAGTGACTCAGTGTTTAGTCTGTGGCATATCATGTGCACACGACGACTCAGGAGGGTCTAGCTAAGCTTCCAGCACCACTCGAAGGAGTCTATCTGGAAACGAAGTGCATTCAGGGAGCTGCTGAGCCCAGGACCATGAGGCTGAGGTGGGACAGAAAGACAAAGGCTGCATGAGCATGCACGTCAGGGTCTGGCAAGGGATGGGCTGGGGTCAACCAGGATGGTCACCCAGGCAGAGGCTTCTGGGGCCCACAAGAGGCAGTTGGGCAATCAGAGAGCTTCTTCCCAACAGACCCCTGGAAAGGAATGTAAACAGAGCATGGTCTCCTCAGGGCCCCAGGCGTGACCAACCCTGAGGAGGAGGAACTGCTGGCCCACCTCGGGCTTCTGGTCAGACCCCCCAACTTGAGCCCTGGGAGCAGCCAGGGATGATGCCCCTACATCTCAGCCACTGCAGAAGTGGAAAATATAACATGAGAAACATCTGCTTCTCTTCATGGGAATCAAAAGGCCTCAGCATGTGCTTCTCCGTTTCCTCCTCATGCTTCCCCTTTTCAATCTCTCTTTCTTCCCGACTTTTATAAACATAAAATGTGGTGCCCGGGCTTGCAAAGAACATCCCAGAGATATCTGGGCAGGTTTGATATGTGGTTCATTGGCTACCACGAAGGCCCTCCTGCCAGGAGGGAGACATGTCCCTGATGAGACGGAGGGAAGGAAGAGGAAGCGGAGAGCCTGCTGGAGGTGTGAAAGGAATCCAGAGAATGAGGGTCGCGCTAGACTCACACCTCTGGCACGTCACCACCTTCTCAGCCCTCGTGCTTAGTGAGTGCTGTGGAAACGTGATTTGTCCCTTCCTTACTGTAAGACCTTCTCAGCCCCAGGCCCTGCCTTCCACCTGCACCTTATTCCATCCAAAATGCACTGCCAGGACTCAGCAAGTCATAAATAATGGTAAAATAAAGAATAGCTAGTGGATGTTAAATAGTTCAATAAAGCAGGCCAGCTAGACATCTTCCTGCTTTCACTGAAGGGACGAGTCACAGCAAAAGTAGCTCTTCCCTGCTGGCTACTAGCCACTCAAACCATGTGTTTTGGTCACCCCTAATTATTTTCTTCTCATGTGATTGTGAAGTCTAGCTATTCTCTCAAGTTTTGCCTTTTGTCTGCCTGCTTCTCATCTCCTAGGCACGTCAGCCCGCATGCTCCCTCAGACACCAGAGACACTCACTGATGACTGGAATCTTCTGAGGAGTGTCCTGTGGATTCAGACACTAAAATGTAAAAAGAAAGTGGTAACTTGAACAAAGAGGTTAGTGGCTCATTGCTCTGGAAGGAGGCGGGGAGATCAGTCCAGAAATAAAACTGTCTTTGTGTCCCCACAAGAGAGAAGATGCTCAGTCCTCTCTCTTTGACACACGACTTTATCGTTGCCTGGCATTATGGTGTATGCTTGATATGTGTCTTCTGGCTCCTCCGCTAGAAACTAAACTCTGTGAGGGCAGAGACCTTGACTTTCAGGGTTGACTGCTATCCACTGTATCCACAGTGCCCAGAACAGTACCTGGCACATAGCAGCTTATTTATTCAGTGGATGGATAGTTGAATGAATCCCTGTGGTCAGAATGAATCGCTAGCGACAAGTGAAGTGTCTAGCCTTATGAACACATGGGGTGCGGACACGCATGCACACACCGACACAGGGGACGAGGAGGGCTTAGAGTGAATACGATAATGATAATACTAAAGATGATAGTCACCAAAAGGCATGCCTTTCTATGCCAAGGATTATACTAATGATCACGTACAAGCATCGTCTCAATCAATACTCACCATGTCTTGTCCTATTTTAAAGATGACAGAACTTTAGAGAGATGGAGTGTCCTGGCAAAGTCGAAACTAAGTTAAGAGCAGAGCCAGGCTTGAAGTCAGATCCATCTGCCTATAAAGTCCATGCTTTTTTTTTTAATTGAATATATTGAGATGACATTTGTTAATAAAATTGTATAGGTTTCAGACTACAATTCTATAATGCATCATCTGTATATTGTGTTGTGTTTGCTACTCTGAGTCAACTCTCTTTGGACCACCATTTATTTTCTACCTCACCTCACCACCCTTTCCCTCTCGGAATCGCCGTGCTATTGTCTGTGTCTATGAGGTTTGTTGGTTTTGCTTTTGCTTATACTTTCTTTAAGGTTCATGTTTTTTAACTATGATGTGTCCTCAAAGTCATCGCTCCATTTGAGGATTCATTTTGTTCAGCAAAACATTATTATATTTTTATTATTTGGCTTCTCGTGAGTGTCCTAATTCCATCACTAAATTAGAACTTCCTAAAGTTAGAAACTATATCTCATTTCCTTATTATATTCCTTATTATATTTTATTATTACTATGACCTGCACATAGCAAATACACAATACATGTCTGGCCAATTGATTACTATAACCATAGAGTACATAAGAGAAATCAACTATAGGTGACATTCAAAGAGAGAAAGAGAGAAGGCAGAAGTGTCACAATGGCCCTACCTGGCTGGAAACCTGTCCTTGGTCGGGCCAAATTTTGTCCTTCTTTGTATTTTCACTTGTTTCCAAAGTTCTCAGCGTCAGGCTTGTTGCATGAGTTAAGAAAAACTGATTCATAATCGGGGGTTTCACAGAGTGACCATATTTTATCTAGGCTTTTGAAGGCTTGGATGAATAAGCACGTAGTATGATGTCTAGCATACAAAAAAATGCTCAAAAATTTGGTTGAATAAACAGGTCAGTGGTGGCCTCACAGCGACTGGCAGTGTCTGACATAGAGTGAGTATTCAATAGCTAGTGACTAAATTGTATAATTAAGTGACTTTTGCTGGTCTAGTAAAAATAGCTTTTACTTATCTAGCCAGGCACAATTTTGCATTTAATATCTCATTTAATTTTCATATCAACTCTATGGAGCAGGTATTATTTTCTGTCTTACACAGATATAAAAACTGAGGGTCAGAAAGTTTAAGTAATTTGCCTAAGAGCCCACAGATATCGGGGATGACATGGGAATTGAATTGTGTGACTCCAAATGGTTTAGCCTTGAAGCTTGGTCCTGCCATGTCAGGTCCTTGTGACAGTCACTGCAATGACAGCTGGAAGCCCCTCAAGACAGAAAAGAACTTCAGGTACTCGGCAGTACCATAAGATGGTGCTGGGGCTTCTGACTTCACCAATGACCCACAGCCAGAATCCCCACGTTCTCCCTCCTTTCTTATGACAACTTCAAGGCTTGGGTTCAGAACTCAGAGAACTGAGGGCTCTTGGTTCACATGTGAAGTCCAACATCCAAGTTCTTTGCTTTCATTAGGTAAGTTAGGTCTCTGGGAAACATGCAAATTGGACACTGATTTTATTACCATTTATGGAGGAAGACACCGAAGCGTAGGCAGGTTGAATTACCTATCAAGTTCACACAACTGGTAAGTGGCAGAGCTGGGTTTTGAACACAAGTCACCTGGCTTCCCAAGCTCATGACTTAACCATCATGACTGCCTTACATTTGACAGTGTCCAGAAACTACCAGTTAAGACAACCCTACTGATATAATAATTATAATCATGGAAACCATGTAGGGGGAGCCAGGCATCGTTCTAAGAGTGCATCTCTTATTTGGTCCTTCTGCCAGTGCTGTGGGGTGACTGGCAAGAAAATGGCATCTAACAGAAAGGAGTAAGTGGTAGAGCTGGGATTTGAACCCAGGCGCAGCTAATTCCAATAGTCAGATGCCTCCAACCCCCTTCCAGTATCCATGTCCTTAACAATTAAACTTTCTGATGTTCCTGAATTGGTTTTGCATTGCCTTTGAGATTGTACTATATACCACTTCTACTTGATATGTCTTGTCCTATATATTTCCTAGGAACTACAATCAGGGAGATGATGGAGAAATACAAAGAATTAATGTTGATGCCTCTCCCCTCTGCCTTCTACCACATCTATCAGGGTAGCCCTGGTTTTCTGCCCCTTTTCACAAAATCATCAGGGTTACACTCTCACAGGGACTTGAAAATGGGTAAACACTGGAAGGATGTTCCTGCTCCACTTCCATCTGGTAAGAAAAAGTGTGAGATAGGGTACATTCTCATTAATGAGCAGAATGGCCTCCTCAAGTAGAATCTGTTTGACATCGTCCCTTTAACCAACAGCTAAACAACAAAAGAGAGATGAGCATGCGCAGAGTCAGAAAGCACAGATGCTAACTGGAACTCCCTTTGCCACGTAGGTTTAACCCCCTTCAGATTATATTGCAAACCTATAAAAACTTGTGGAAAATGAATAATTCAATGAGATGGCTCCAGGTGTTTCCCAGAAACAAGCTGCTACATTATTATCATTAAAATCAACACTGTGAGGGTGAGTCTTACATATTAATACTGGCAAATGCTCCTGAGTATAATTTAAGTAACCAAGGAATGATAGTATTAACCTCTAATATCCGTATGATTTATGGTAGGCAACACCTTTTCACATATACTGTATTGCTTTATCCTGACCACAACCCATTGAATCCACAGATTTCCATTTACATACAAGAAAACTAAGGTTCAGCCTTGGCAGGTGTGGCTCAGTTGCTTGGAGCATCATTCCATAACCAAACGGTTGTGAGTTCAATTCCCAGTTAGGTCACATACCTAGGCTGCAGGTTTGATCCCTGATTGGGGAGATTACAGGAGGCAACCAATCAGTCTCTCTCTCTCTCTCTCTCTCTCTCTCTCTCCCACACCAGCCCCCTTTCTCCCTTTCTCCCCCTTCCTCTGTCACTGAAAGCAATGAAGAAATGTCCTCTGGTGAGGATTTTTTAAAAAATAAAACTAAGGTTCAGATGTCAGGTTTCCTGAATTCAAATCCACTATTTTTTCTATTACTCATAAGTGTAGCAGTAGTAGCAGTAGTAGTAGTAGTAGTAACAACAATAATAATGTAGAAACCTAAGGGAATGGCTTAGGAAAGCAGATAGACTCCTCAACTTCACTTGCCTTGGCCTTGACTACTGCGTTGATCAGTAAAAATGAGTAAAATGGATGTGGCTCCTCCCTTCTGGGTGATTGGGCTGGACAAGGCAATCATGCTGCCCATCTAAACAGTATACATTTATTCATTCGTGAAGTACAAGGGCAGAGGGCTTTCCGAGCGCATAAGGAGATGTCGTGCAAATTACAAAAGGAGCTGATGTGACCCCAGATGGAGGCACAGTGACTGACTGATTTCACCTCCTCCTTGTCCCCAGGCCAGACCTTTGCCCAGCACAAAAACTGCACACCTAGAGGTAGACACTCTAGAGGAGAAGACACGAATACATGGATCGTTGCCACAGTGTAATAAATATTATCAAAGAGATTTGAGAAAGCACTATAAGGGGCTAAAGTAGTGCCGGGCAAGATTTTACTTTCAGTCCTACTGTTGAGGTTGAGAGAGCCCAATGAATTGTGTCCTTTTTTGCCCCCTGAACCAATTGAAAGACAGGACTTAGAAATGAGCTAACATTAGAGAATGTGACTTGAGGTCAATGGGCAAGCAGATTTCTTCTTCCCACCAAAACCCAGAATCAGGCCAAGTTACCCACCTGGTCTGTTGCAGGCAGGGCTGCCTACTGATTGCACACGACCCACCTGGACCCACATGGGGGCCTGGCCATGTCAAACTTGCTATTTGAAGAAGCCAAGGAGAATGTGTCCATCCTGCCAAGTGGATTATATGCCAGAGAAAGAGGAAAGAAAGGATGGAGACACCAGTCCCAGTCCCTGATCCTAAATTCACCAGTCAAAATGCTAAAGGCCAGGAGCTATAAGAGTTTCTGTCCCACATAGAAAGAAATGGGGAAGAATGCCCACTCTACCCCAGCCCCCATTTAACAAATATGATGTCCCCAGCACTAGACCACGCACAGGTCTGCTCTGCTCGCCATTGGTTTCTCCAGCCCCTATCACGGTACTTGACACATAGGAGGCACCCAATAAATATTCATTAAAAAAAAATAATGATTAAATCTTGACTGAAAAGATCACAAAAGGCTTCCAGAAAGGAAAAAGAAAAATTTTGAGGTAAGCCTTAATGAATCAGTAGCCAGGAAGCAGGAGGCCAACGCCGCACCCAGAATGAGACCCCAGAAGTAAAAAGGGCTCCCTTGGAGAAGCAGAGGTTAAATGGCTAAACTGCTTATTTCACTTTCATGTTTCCTTTCAGGGGACACGAATCACTTGTTCACTTATGAGATTTGTCCATCTGATGAGAAGCAGAAACCTTCAAACATCCATTGGGTAAATAAGGACAGGTTCTGTCACCTTGTGGCTACCAGCGTTGCCATCCAGGATCGTCATCTTGGGGCATCAACTGAGAGCAAGGCTGCAGGAACCTCTGTGCTCCTTCCTGAGGACAGGGAGAAACCCTCATTCCCATTTTCTGCATTCCCAGAGAGCCCTGTTCTACCCACCCTTCCTTCCTCCCCTTATCCCACACCCCCACCCTTCCCTCACACACACACTCTCACATATGTGCACACACTCACACACGTAAACACACACACACAACAACCCACCCCACTCCTTCCCAACACACAAGCAGCTGTGTTTTCAAGATTGGAATGCTGATATGAGGTTTGTTTATTTTGGGTTAAGAAGAAAATGTTTATAATTCATAAAGCCAATGAATGGTTTCCTAGTAACCTCTTGTATAATTATTGTGAAATAATATTCTCTCTCTCCTCTCTCCCACCAACCCCCATATTCTCTCCCTGACCACCAACGATCCTTTTTCTGTTCTAAGTATCAAAATACATTGAGGGCTTGATAAAAACTGAGAATCTCTCCCTGGGAAAATACATGTAAACAAACATAGTTTCTCTCACAATTCTGTGTACCTACCCATGAAACCCAGTGAATAATCCTGTCCTACACACAGGTAATAAACCATTAGTTTGATATCTCTCTTATCCAAGCAAGGAAAAAATGGCCTTGGGGAAACTTGATGAACTCAGCTCACTCACACCATCACCTCCACCTCTCTCAACGTCACACACTCCAGTCCCAAAGCATCAGTGCTCCTGCCCAGCAGGATCTGATCTGGCTGCCTCTCTAAGCATTCCTCCAGTCAGCCAGCACTTAGGAAATGCAAACACACTTTCTGACAGCCTGAGAACAATGCCATTAAGATAAGGCACCATGAAAGCCTTCCAAAGTCCAGTGCAATTGGCTTTGGTGGTCTCCACCCCAGGCTTCCTTCCCCAGGTCCAGCCACCCCTGGGCGTTGACCATCTGTGAATGCCTGAGAGCCATGGCCATGTGCAGATGCTGAGCTGCCCTCCTTTCCCTCACCTCTTGACACAGCCCATGGTTGAGTTCATTATTTCATGAGGCCCAGGGGTCTCATAAATGTCAACTGGAGTCAGGGTAAGCATAGGTCCCTGATCACTTCAATGTCATCATGTTGTAACATCTCCTTGATCCAGTCCTTTATAAAATAAGAAACATATGGAATAAAGGAAGATAGTAATAATACCTTGTAGTGTTTATTATGTGCCAGGCACTGGGTCAGATGCCTGCCTTGCATAATCTTCTATTGTCCTCATAAACCACCTTCTGAAATACCACTTCACGAAGTCCCTTTGGTGGACAGAATAAACAGGGTAACCCTAGAGCCAGGGTAACCTGGTTGGAATCCCATCCCCACCACATATCAGCTGTGTGGCTTTGGACAAGTTATTTAACCTCTCTGTGCCTTGGTTTCTTCATTTGTAAAAGAAGAATAGTAATGCTTAAAAATATGTCTTTTATAAGGTCGTCATGAGGATTAAATGAGCCTCTACATATAAGACATTTGGAACAACCTCTGGCCATAGTAAGCACCCATTAAATGTAAATTGCTGCCACTCTGTCCATCTTACAGATTAGGAAACTGAAATTTGAGAGGGAAAGTGACTTTCTGAAGGTCACACTCTTAAAATGCATCTATAGTGAGTAATTCTAATGCCTGAGGTCATAACAACTCTGACGCTTCCAACCTTCCTTGAATACCAAGCCCTTTGAAACAGTTGCCTTAATGTGGAGAGTTAGAGGGGCACGGAATGGCATGGAGTGGTGTGGGGACACAGAATGAGTGGTCCTATATCTGTGTGTAGTGAATACAAATCAAGAGGGATACTTTGGGAGTAAGGGATCCCAGCCCCACACCAGACCATCCAACCCAGGGTTCCAGTGCTAGGAAATAAGCCTCCATAACTTCTGGCTGTAAAAACCAGTAGGGGTTGGAGTGGTGGAAGAAACTGCAGGATTCTCAAGAGAATCCTCTTAAAGGGCCCATAACAGACTTAGAACTCATGTAGACCTACCTCCTCTTTGATTCAGCACCAGGGCAACAGCTGAAAGGGCATCAGTGGTGTACAGGGAGAAATTGAAGTGTCTGGCATCAGGACAAGTGCCAGGAGACAGCTCCCTCCTGAGCGAAACTCCAGAGGTCAGGCAGTGGCATTTTCTCCTCTGCCAGCCCTCTCCCACACAGAGCAACAGAGCTGTGATACGGGTTGCCCTGCCCAGGCAATAAGGCTCCACCCCATACAACTTACATGTGTGCTATTCTAAAATAGGCCATGCTAAAAAGACAGGGAGTCAAAGCAGCTCTACCTAAAACACAGAACAAATACAGGGAGGCTGCCAAAATGAGGAGACAATGAAATATGGTCCAAATGAAACAACAGAACAAAAGTCCAGGAAAAGAAGAAAAGAAGTAAACAAAATGAAGATAAGCAACCTATCAGATGCACAGTTCAAAACACTGGTTATCAAGATGATCCAGGAACTCACTGGGTACTTTGACAGCATGAAAAGGACCCAGGCACAAATGAAGGTTGCATTAAGTAAAATAAAGAAAAATCTATAGGGAACCAATAGTGGAGGGGATGAAGCCAAGAATCAAATCAACAATTTGGAACATAAGGAAGAAAAAAACATTCAATCAGAACAGCAGAAAGAAAAAAGAATTAAAAAAAAATGAGGATAAGCTAAGGAACCTCTTGCACATCTTTAAACATACCAACATCTGAATCATAGGGTTGCCAAAAGGAGAAAAGGAAGAGCAAGAAATTGAAAGCTTCTTTGAAAAAATAATAAAAGAAAACTTCCCTAATTTGGTGAAGGAAATAGACATACAAGTCCAGGAAGTACAGAAAATCCCAAACAAGAAGGACCCAAAGAGAACCACACCAAGACACACCATAATCAAAACACCAAAGGTTAAAGATAAAGAGAGACTCTTAAAAGCAGCAAAAGAAAAGCAGACAGTTACCTACAAAGGAATTCCCATAAGCCTGTCAGCTGATTTCTCAAAATAAACTTTGCAGACTAGAAGAGACCGGCAAGAAGTATTCAAAGTGATGAAAAGCAAGGACCTACAGCCTAGATTACTCTGTCTAGCAAAGCTATCATTTAGAATTGAGGGGCAGATAAAGTACTTCCCAGACAAGGTAAAATTAAAGGAGTTCATCATCACTAAGCCATTATTATGTGAAACGTTAAAGGTAATTATATAAGAAAAAGATCAAAACTTGAACATTAAAACTGCAATAAGTTCACAATATCAATAATCCAATCAAAAAAATAATTGAATCCAAATAACAAACTAAGCAGACAAGCAGAACAGGAACAGAATCATAAATACAGAGATCATTTGGAAGGTTATCAGTTGAGAGAGGGAAGGGGAAGAATCAGGGGAAAGGTGAAGGGATTAAGGAGCACAAAATAGACAAAGATGTTAAAAACAGTGTAGGAAATGGAAAAGCCAAAGAACTTCTATGTGTGGCTCATGGACATGAACAAGGTGGTAGATTGTTGGAGGGAATGTGGGTACTGGATGGAGGGGGTGCAAAGTGGGAAAAATTGGGACAACTGCAATAGCATAATCAATAAAATATGTATTTTTAAAAACAATCACCTTTATAAAATCAGTCTTTGTGACACTGTTACACTCCTGTGCTATTCCTGCCAAAATGGCAAACCTGCACCTTGTGATAAAGGAAACATCAGATAAACACAAACTAATGGACATTCTACATAAAAAAAAAAAAATCACTAGTCCACATTCTTGAGAAATGTCAAGGTCAGGAAAAACAAAACCCAAAGACTGTTTCGTATTGAAGGAAACTAAAGAGATTTCATTAAATGCAACACATGATCCTGGATTGGATCCAGAACCAGAAAAAAAATGTTTTTTGCTTTTGCTGTAAAAGACATTACTAGGTCAACTGGCAAAATAGGAATAAGATCTGTGGGTTAGCCATACAATTTCATCCATGTAAATTACCTGCTTTTGACCATTGTAGGAGAATGTCCTTGTTTCTTGGGTAAATATACATTGAACTATTTAGAGGTAAGGGGACATCATGCCTGCAACTTCCTCCCAAGTAAATGACCATTGCTTTCAGAAAAAGCAATGATCCCATGTATATAGAGAGACCAAAAAATGATAAAATAAATATGGTCAAATGTTCACTTTGGGGAAATCTTGGTGAAGAATACTCGGGAATTCTTTGTACTTTATTTGTAACTTCTCTGTAGATCTGGAATTACTTCAAATAAAAATGTGTTCAAAGAAGAAACACAAAAGAATCGATTTTTTCACTTTCGGTGATCGCCTCGGAGTGAACAAGATGTGGAGCAGAGTTCCTTGCAGTCTCCTCTGCAGCCACAGCCTCACTCCAGAAAAGGCCTCCTTCTTGATGCCAACCCAGTAGATCAGCAATTCCAAGAGTGCAAACGTTCCTAAGCCATCCATTGGGCCCTGCTATAAAAAGAGAGACATTTTAAAATTAGAAGACATCTTTCTCTCTTGTCCAAGAGGATATAGCAACTCCTCACCCCTTTCCCCACTCCTAAAAATTGTCCATGATTACACTCATCCTCTGACACCCACTCACAAAACGCTTTTTCATCTGCCAGATTTGCACAGGCTTCTCAAGAATGTGGTGAATACTCTGTTGCTGAATGTGGCTCGTTTGCGCAAAATTCCTCAACCCCTTTTTCCATCCACACTTTCATCATCCATGCCCTTTTCTCCAATAGGCCACTTAAAAACAGAAGCAGAGAGTGGGGGAGGAATGGCAAGGGCTACAGGGGATGCTGCAGTTTGTTCAGGCAGCAAGCGTTCATTTAGTGAGTACCTACTATGGGCTGCCTACCAGGCCATAGGCCCAGCAGGGAAGGGCGCAAGGCTTATCTGACCTCAGAGAGCTTGCTCTGGGGAAGAGAAGTGGGGGCTGCTGACCAAAGCTTGGAGAGTGTTACAGAAAGAGAGGTACAGGGGGCTGGGGAAAGAGGGGCATGTTGAAGGGGAGCCAACTTATGAGGTCGGTCCAGAAAAAGTCCAGCCATTGTTAATACAATGAGAATGGTTTGAGTGACACTGGACGTAACCTGGCAGCCAAAGAATGAGGACTGGAATGCACATTGAACAATGATGACTTCAGTGGGGGCAGTAGATGCTGTAGACTGAGCATGTGTACTGTGTGGCTGTCACATTCAAAATGACAGAGCAGAACAATAGATCTGCATCAAATTTTTCATTGAGCTTGAATGTCCTTCTGCAGAAACTATTCAGATGATTCAGAAGGCTGCAGCTATGGGCAACTGGTGACTGGCAGCTTCATCACAACAATACACCTGCTCATTTCGTTCAGTTTTTTGGTGAAACATCAAATCACCCAGGTGAGTCAGCCCCCTACAGACCAGATCTGTTGCCCTGCAACTTCTGGTTTTCCCCAAAACTAAAATCACGTTTGAAAGGGAAGAGATTTCAGACTGTTGATGAGATTCAGAAAAATACAATGGGACAGCTGATGGTGACTGGGAGAACTGTGTGAGGCCCCAAAGTGCCTACTTTGAAGGGAACTGAAGCATCATTGTCCCATGTACAGTGTTTCTTGTATCTTGTATCTTCTTTAATAAATGTCTCTATTTTTTATATTACATGGCTGGGTACCTTCTGGACAGATCTCTCATTCTGCCTGGGTCAGGGAAAATTTTACATCTGAATGATAACCACATGTTAGTTAGATCAGAGGGAGTTGGATGGGGAGGAGAGAGTTAAAAAAATTATTTTCACTCATAAAAATAAAGATCCATATTTGCTTAAGGCACAATAAGCAGCACTGTTGGTGGGATTGTCAAATGGTACAATCTCTGTGGAAAACAGGATGGAGGGTCCACAAAGACAGCCATTCTCCAACCCCGGCAGACTTCACCTCCTGTCTCCCTGCCAGCATTGCGCCAGCTGGCCACGCCCAAACCTGCGAGGCTAGTGAGAGGAGAGCACCTTGAGCTGCTTTTGCTGATCGTGATTCTCACCAAGGCCTCTCCAGAACAGTCGCCCATGATCTAAAACCCTGTTGTTGTCCTGGTAACAAGTACAAGGGGGAAAGGGTATCTTTCAGGTTAGAGACTGATGTCGCCTGCCATATCCTGACCCAGTGTCTCCAGCCCTCTCCTCTCACAGGTCAGACAACCTGATTGCACATAGAGGCTCTCAGGCAGTGGGCCTCCAACTGAAACAGGCGTCGTTGCCAACTGGGCAGAGGCTTCTGCACTTGGGAACCTTGAAGATTTTGCCCTGTGTACTACTTCATTTGGCTGTTCATTTGTATCCTTTATAATAAAATGGTCATCTAAGTATAGTGCCTTCCTGAGTTCTATTAGGTCATTCCAGGGAGTTATCAAACATGGATGCTGGGGGTTATAGGAAACATTGAATTTGTAGCCAAGTAAGACAGGATATGGGAAGCCCAGGGTCCTTCACTTGCATCCGGCATATGAAATAATGAAAGGGCAGTCTTGCTGGGGACCTTGCCCCTTAACTTGTGGAACCTGATGCTAATTCCAGGTAGTGTCAGAATTGAAATCAATTGGGCATTCTCTTGTTTGCAGGGAACTGGTGTCAGAATGCACTCAGATGGTCATGACAACAGCTATAGTGGGGAGCAAGAGAGCCCCAACTGACACTTGGATTTGTTTATCTCCAGAGCTGCCGTTCCAAATCCAGGGTGACAGTTTAGCACAAGGCCGGGGGCCACCATTAACATTTGCAATGTGAACGCTGCCCCTGCCTGCTCCTGCCACTGTGCAATGCATAGCCCTGCAATCACAGGCCTCAGGTTGGCCAAATTCACCTAATCATCAGAAACACCTGGGGCATTTTTAAAAACCAGGGGTTCCCAGGCCCCTCCCCTGAAGATTCTGATTCAGTCAGTTTGGGGTGGGGCCCAGGAATCTTTATTTTTAACAACCTCCCCAGGGGATTCTGACAATCAGGCGAGTTTGGCAAACAACGCACTGTGCTGCATTTACCAGCCTCCTTACTCAGGTCTATCCATCTGCCATACAGCCTGCTCTTCTGTCCGCCCAGTTCTTGCCTAGTACCTGACATATTTCCATGCTGGGATTCTAAGATCTGGATATATTCTTTTCCAAGCCCTGCACTATTGCCTAGTCTTACATTTGCAAGAATTTTTATAAATCGGGCAATATGAATTCAACTCAGCATGGTTAAAACTGAACCCATCAACAACCCCATTCCTGCTTCCTGCCCTTCCTCCCACATCCTCAAACTCAGCGAATGACCCACCATCTACCCAAGCAGCAGAGCCAGGAATCTTTGGCACATTCTTGGTCCTCTTTTCCTCCAGTCTTCATTTCCTGATCGCCATTTCCCAGTGACTTCTACCTCCTACGAAATACACACCAGCCCCTCCTCTTCCTTCTCACTGACCACATGACATCCATTACACTTTTCAGACAGACCAGCTTACTAAGGAGGCTTTCTGCCTTCAGCCTTTGCCTCCACCCCCTGTCACCCCACAGGGGGCAGACTGCTTATTCCAAAGGCGGTTATAATAATGTCTCCCATCTGACATGTACTTCTGCAGTCTTGAAGCTGTTCCATCAAGAGGCGGGGTCCAATTCCCCTTTTCTTGAGTATGGTGCATTCTGGTGACTACTCCAATCAGTAGAGTATATAGAAGTGATGCTACCTGACTTCTAAAGCGAGCTCCTAAAAGGTGATTCACATGCCACTTTGCCCTCTACGACACGTTCAGTCTCCATGTATACTTCCACGTCCTCAGTCCACTGCCTGAGCCTGCCACGCTGGGAGGAAGCCCAAGCTAGCCCTTGCAGGGAGGGCATGTGGAATGGCCCTGAAACTACCAGCTCCAGAGAGATGCCTGACCAGCCAGCAGCTCCTCCAACCTCAACTATTCCGTCTCTACCCACTGTCTGGCCGCAACCACAGGAGAGACCCCAAACCGGAACCAACCCGCCGAGCCCTTCCCAAATTCCTGACAAGAAGAAATGGTGAGAGATAATAACGTACTTGTTGTTTTAAGCTAGGAAGTTTTCTGCAGCAACAGCTTACAGGATCCCCATTGAATGGGCACAATGGCCTGAACTGTATGAAGCCATGCTACTTTATTTATTTGGTCTTTCATTCTGTTGTGAAAACGAGAGTGAGTGGCAAGACAGGAGAGGGCTATTGCTGAGCACCTACTATGTGTCAGGCATGCCCCAGGCACTTTTTCATGTTATGCATTTTATTTTGAAATGATCCAGCAAGGTAGCATTATGAGCATACCTGTATTTGCAGAGGAGGCCTGACTAGTGTGGTCCCCTGACTAGGTCTAGAGAGCAAACAGTTACCACTCAGTGTGGATATTGAGGGTGACTGTTGAGAAGCTTTTGACAGGGTGATTATTTTTCCTCATTGTAGCTAATCTTTTTTTTTTTTATGGACTGGTGTCTGGATTTGGGCAGAACCAGGTTCAAAAAGCGGAGGGGAAATTGCTTTTGGTGGGTTGGTCAGACACAGCCCCATCTCGGAAGCTCCACTAGATTGGAAGGGAGGCCACGGGGAGGAGTGAGGGAAAGTGGGCCAGGTGGAGGCAGCATACAAGGGGGACTCTTTCTTTTTTTCACTTTTTTAAATTATTTTTTTAACTTTTTATTGTTGTTCAAGTACAGTTGTCTTTCTTTCCCCCCTACCACTCCCCCTACCCCAGCCATCCCCACTTCCCGTCTTTGATCCTACCCCACTTTGGTTTTGTCCATGTGTCCTTTATAGATGTTCCTGAAACCCCTTCCGAGGGGGCCTCTTTCTAATGCAAGAAAAAGTATGATGTGTTCACAGGATTGAAGGCAGGCAAGCTGTCCTGAGACAACTGCTTTTTTTGGGAATCTCTTCAGCTACAAATAACAGAAGACCCTACTCCAGTGGCTTAAACCATCCGTGCCTTATTTTTTTCATTGTATCAGATTTTTGTCTGTGACACTGGGCACTGGATGCTGTGCACCTCAGCCAGTCTTCCAACTGTACAAACTGGCAGCTCTTGGAGGGTTTTCTCCAAAGTCACAGAAGGTCACTCTGCCCTTGGCTGTACTAACTGTAGTGTGTGTTCTACGCTGGCTCCCACAGTCCCCCAGCAGGATTAAGCTCCAGGTGCCCCAAAGAGATCATACTTAATAACTCGCCTTTTATTGCCTTTCTTCCCATCCTTGTCTCAAGTCCCCTCTCCCGTATCAGCATTTCCTGGAATCCCTTTACCAAACAAACTGCTTGCATTCTGTGAAGTTAGAGCAGCATAAGCAAGACGGGGAATGGTAAGTGATGACACTGGAGAAGTAGGCAGACACCAGAGAGGCAGAGAGGCGGGGGGCCGCCTAAGAACGCACTGAGGTTGGTGGCGCAGCCCGAAGGAAACTCTGCTCCTGGGATGGCAGGTCAGTCCTTCTCATCAGGCTGCACCGCACTCACCGAGAAGCCGAGAAACAAAGTCGCCAACTTACAGTTGCCTGCAAACAGTCTCGGTGATTCTCCCTACCAATGACCTCACCTGAATCTTTGCTTTTCGGAGCTTACTCCCACCAAGCACCACCTGGCATCGGTCAGCTTCAGGTGGAAGAAACAGCACTTCGAGTCCAGCAGACTCTGCGTAGCCTTCTCCGTTTGCTAGCGGTGTGACTAAGGGCAAATGTCTTCACTTCTCCGTGCCTCCTCTGCAAACACAGGTATGCTCATAATGCTACCTTGCTGGATCATTTCAAAATAAAATGCATAACATGAAAAAGTGCCTGGGGCATGCCTGACACATAGTAGGTGCTCAGCAATAGCCCTCTCCTGTCTTGCCACTCACTCTCGTTTTCACAACAGAATGAAAGACCAAATAAAGAGTATTAGCCAAATACTCAACTCCATTTGTCTGGCATTTCTCAGCCCATTTGCTTCACATGATTATTTCTAGGAGGCTAATACCTCATTACAATAACACTGCACTCTAATACCAGTGGGCCCATAAACAAAGGCCCAGCTAAAATAAAAACCATTATAATCATGGCCCAGATTTAATCACTGGCTAGTGGGCTCCCCAGCGGTTTGACCAAGAGCCAGGCAATAGTCAAATAATCAAACTGCAGATGCTGGGATAGCAAATCGGCTTAAATTTAAACAGTGGCAAAGACCCAAACTATAGTGAGGAGAAGAGAGGCAAGGAGGGGGAGATAGAGTCTTATCCAATGTTGGAATTTCCCTTCCACGGCCTCCCAAGTTAATTGGCCCATAAAATAACCAGGCTTGTTAATGAATAATAAGCTCATTCCGGAGAGGCACCCAGGTCAGGCGTCTACACAGGGCCTGCTGGCTGAGGACTCTGCTCCTGGAGCTGAAAGTGATCCCAAGGGTGACATGAAGGCCGAGGTGATAGTCTCCATCCCACCCATCACTCACAGGCATGTGGCTACTTACCAAGCGAATCCAGAATCACAGAACCAATACTGATAAGGCAGGAGAGGCTGGTCAGCAGACCAGCCTTGGGAGTCCTGAAACTTATACAATTTGGAGCCCTCTTTGAGAATATAAGACAAAACTGTGCATATAGAGTATGCTCGGCCATCCAACACCACCTTGCCTGAAAAAAATGGTTACCCCAACACCACCCGACCCAAGGACAAGTGTGAGGGAGGGGAGGGGAAGTGGAAAGAGACAGCAGACTTAGCCACTACACTTAAAATATGGTACAGAAACATGAGGCCCTGTGAACACAAAGCTAGGGATGCTCCTAGGCCAGGGAGCCTAGGAGCATCCCTCTATCCTCTATATCCCTCTATAAGACTCTTATACCCTCTTACCCCTCTATAAGACTCTATCCGAGGCTTTGTTAGCTTCATGGTAAGCCCACTTCTACTGAAAGGCTAAGACCATGAACTTCTGAGTTTCCCACGTTTTGCTTCCCGATGTCATTCCATCAAACCAGAAACCCTGGTGCTACTCAACGCTGGAGCTGGATTGCCCCCAAGAGCATGGAGTCAGCAGGCACGGTGAGCAGAGTTCCAAGGGCAAAGGTCTGAGGGCACATCAGACTGTTTCCAAAACCAAAACACCGAGGACTTTTTGATTGATCCATGTTTCATCTGTCTGTGCTGTGCTATCCACAAGGAACTCTGTGTTTAAAAATTTCATGCTTCATGAAATAGGCAGACCTTTACTTCCCAATTCTTCCAAGGAATCTGAACATTCGAAGAGAATTGTGGTTTAGACCCTCACTGGGGCAGGCAGTCAGCGGCTGAAAGCATTATGGTTAAGAGTATAGGTTTTTAAATTAGACAGATTTGGGTTCTGGCTCTGCTCTGACTCTGCCACTTACTAGCTCTATGGCCTTAAATAACTTCCTTAACTGCCTTCAACCTCCGTCGCCCCTCATGTAAAATTGAGGTAACAATAACATCTGTCTCACAGAGGTGGAAAAGGTCAATTGAGATAATTCACATAAAGCACTTAACCCAGTTTCTAGCACATAATCACAGGAGAGGGAGATTCGCTGGGATTAAGAAATTATCTACTGTCCCTGTTATGAATGAATGTTTGTTCCCCCCACCAAAAAAATTCCATATGTTGAAACCCCAGTTTGCAATATAACCGCATGTGGAGAGAGAACTGCCGTGGAGGTAGTTAAGGTTAAAAGAGGTCGGAAGGATGGGTCCACTTGATTTGAAAAGTGTCCAAGCCTTGTGCCATGGGACCAGAGAGTCTGGCTCCTGGGAGGAAAGAACGTTCCCATGTTTGTTTGACAGCTGCCTCCTCAGCCCCCCGTCACCACTCCAGCCTTGCAGGTGACAGTGCAGACAGGAAACAAGAAACCAGAGCTTGACGGCATTTCCTTCCCTTTTGTCCTGTGAGGCACACTCACAGATGTCAGCTCCTGAGGTCTCACAGAGAGCTCGAAGACAGGAGGAGGGGCAGGGCGAGGGGGAGTCCCTTCCACGGTTTATGTGGGGAGACGGAGGTTAAGTGAAATCCAACGGCTCTCTCAGAGCCACACTGTCTGTCCCGTCTCTCACTTTCCCTGCCTCAGTGTCTCCCAGCTGTCCCTCATCTTGGCCTGCTGATCCGTCCACCCACAAAACCCATGAAGCCTTAAGCAATCCCTCTGGGATCCTATCTGGGTCAAGACAGAAATTTTTTCAGTTCACACACAAACATCCCCCCCAGACCCCCAAACACATTGCTACACATGTACATAGATACACAGGCATACATTCATTCACATGTGCACATGTGTGTACATATACTCTATACATGCATATAGGGGTATCCCACACACACATGCAAAGACCCGTGCAGATATCTAATAGAAACACACACACACTCATTCACCTGTGTGGAGCTTGGTATCCTGACACCCTCCTGCGGCAAGTTCACGTTACTGTGACCCGCTCCCGGCCCCAGAACTGATGCCTGCTTTCCTCCATTGAGCAGAGTCGTCCAACCTGCCAATTCCTCCCCCTCCCCTTCCATATTCCAGTGATTTCATCCAGGATCCAGGTCTGAATTTTTCTTCATTTACAGCCTCTCACTGATGCTCCATCCAGGGCTGTTCTGTCATGACATCCGGAATCAAATCTGCCACGAACACATGTGGAAATGCTACGGAGAGGAGGTGGGATCTGAAGGAAAGACCAGGGGCTCGTTCACGTGTGGCAAAACTAGAGCAGCAGAGTGTGCTAATAGAAAGCCTAAGTCCACATTTTCTAGGATCGAGGATGAGTCCCAAATAAAGATGGACAGAGCAGACTCAGCACTGTAATGAAAGAAATACAAAAATCATGAAGTAAGACGTCTATTATTATAATCCACCGGCATTAAGTCATTCAAAGAATTTATTGGATTATTTGAACACTTACTCTTTGCCAACGTAGTGCTGGCTCAAGGACAGAGCAATAGGATAAAATAGATGGATAATTCAGTCCACAAACATCTTAAAGGAATAGGAGATGCCAGAGACAGACCCATATAGAGGATACACTCCAATCATAAAGGTGACCATTTAAACCAGAAGGTGCAAAGAAAGACTCTCCAACACACGGTATCGACATGACCGCTCCCTGACCAGAGAAAACATAAAACTAGGTCCTTCTCAACACCATTCAAAACAACAGGTCCGGAAGCAATAGACTTGAACACACAAACCGAAACTGCCAAGGATGCCCCATAACGAACGAATTCAGATATAACACGAGCAGTGATTGGCAATTAGTTCTTATCTTCAGCACAATGAACTCCGACCCCGTACTTTAAGCGACAACACTGGGCCCCACTTCTCGCATTGGAAGAGGGCACAGGAGAATGCTTTCACAGCCTTCAGAGACGGAGAAGACCTTCCTGAGCAAGACACAAAACTCAGAAGCTGTAAAAAAGAAAAAAAGAAAAAAAGAAGAAAAAAAAAAGGCTGGCAGAGGTGACTACGTTAGAATTCAAAGCCCTGTCAGATCAGCACCCACAAGGGAAGTTCAAAGGTAAAACACTCCAAAACACTCAAACAGTTTTCAATAGAGAAATCGTTTATAAATTTGACTATACATTTTACCACGTAGCCGCTTAAGTAGTGGTTACAAATGATGCAAAAGTGTGAAAACATTTCTAAGATGTAGAGCTAAGTATCAAAATGAGTCCTACAACTGGCTAGACAGACAGACAGATCCCATTCATGTTTTAAAAACGTGTGTGGAAATTGTGATGAAACTTCATAAAAATGGACTACACTCATCCATAATGAACTGTTCACAGTGGTTATCTCTGAAATGATGAGGCCAAGAGATAAGGGGTAAATTTCACTTTTCACTCTCTAAGCTCTGAACTGTTGAGTTTTTAACAAAAAGAATGCATTTGTGTATTTCATTTGTATAATATATGAGACAAAGAAAGTCGTAACACTTGGAATCAGACAGGCTGCCGTCCTGGCTCCGTTGTAGATTAGCTTTGTGACCTGTGGCAATTTGCTCAGTCAAAATGGGGCAATAGCACCCACATAGTTATGAGCACTGATGTTATGAGCACTACATAAGAGTGTTATAACCACTGCTTATTGAGCACCTACTGTATACTTGGTTCTTCAAATGCACCACTGCCTTTTAAAGACATTGTCATGCTGAACTGTAGTAGCAGCCTCATCAAGTAGCTATTATTATGTTTTACATGTAAGGAAACTGAGCCCCAGAAAGGTGGAGTAACTTGCCCAAGGCCACATAGCAGGTAAGTAGCAGAGCTGGGGGAAACCTGGATCTTTTGGCTCTAAGACCTAAGCCTGCCAGTCCCTCCCATGTTCGCCACTCAAGGCCCTTCAGTTTTCTCTCTCAGAGGGGTGGTGCTTACGCTGGGCTTAGGGAGCACCCCAGAATAAACCTCAGACCAGCTTGAGGACTGCCCCCACCCCAGACCCTGCAGCAAGAGGATTTACCAGGAATTACTGGTTCACGGCCACAGCCGACTGCTCACACACAGTGTCTGGAAGTGCCTGTCTCCCACTTCCTCTGAAATAGATAACGACAGCTATTTTAGCCTGAAATGTCACTGGCATAAGCACACAAGGAGTAACAAATCTAAACTGAAAAGAAAACCTCACTATAAAAGAGAAATCAAGGCCTTGTATTATAAACTCCCCCCACTCCACTACAACCAGCTGGGACCCCACTCTGGGGGCCCCAGCCAAAGGTAGGAAAAGAAGAAGAGAGGACTGCGGACAGGTACCACAGGTAGTTGGAGGCTCATCAGAACCTTCAGTGGCAGAAGCTGAACAGACATTTAAGACCAGGAGTAGCTAACGGGATACTGGAATTGTTTACAGCACAGTACACAATCTGACTTGTCTCTGTGAGCCCCAAATGTTCAGTGGAGTCTAGCATATCTGCAAATACTACCTGCTTGTAAGGACTTATTATGTGCTAGGGGCGCCCACTAAATTAAATGGTTAAATTAACCCGTGTAATCTTCACAACAACTCAAGTACCATCCCCATTTTCCAGGTGAGAAAACTAAGGCACAGAGAATTGACATAAATTGTCCAAGTTTCCAAAGATAGGAAATGACAGGCCCTGGGCAACCCGCCTTCAAAGCCCCCACCCTCAGCCACCAGCCCACACTGCCTCTGGCGCACTGGGCATGGGGCCATTTCTGCAGTGAGAGGTTCATGAAGGAACTGCGGATCGTGTTGGATAAAGATGCCTCCCCTTTTCTCCACAACCTCTCCAACACTTGTTGTCTGTTGTTTTGCTTATGATGGCCATTCTGACTGGTGTGACGTGGTACCTCATTGTGGTTTTAATCTGCATCTCTCTGATAGCTAGTGATATTGAACATCGTTTCATGTGATTTTGGATCTTCTATATGTCCTCCTTGGAGAAGTGTCTGTTCAAGTCCTTTGCCCATTTTTTAATTGGGTTGCTTGTCTTCTTAGAGTATAATCATGTAAGTTCTTTAT